>PVKP010022547.1:0-13837 GCA_004027715.1 Plecturocebus donacophilus | reverse complement strand
CGAACTCCTAACCTCAGGTAATCCACCCAATTGGTCTTCCAAAGTGCTGGGATTATAGGCGTGAGCCGCTGCTCCTGGCTTTTTTTTTTTTTTTTTTTTTTGAGACAGTCTTACTCAGTCACCCAGGCTGGAATGTAGGGCACAATCTCTGTTCACTGCAACCTCCACCTCCCAGGTTCAAGAGATTCTTGTGCCTCAGCCTCCCGAGTAGCTGGAATTACAGTTGTGCACAAGCACACCTGGCTAATTTTTGTATTTTTAGTAGAGATACGGTTTCACCATGTTGACCAGGCTGGCCTCAAGTGATCCTCCCACTTGGCCTCCAACTTTATTTTTGAAGGAAGTTTGCCTTCTCTCCCCACAGTGTTTTATGAGTTGAAATTCTAGGGCAAATTCTAGGGCAACCTGTCTGTAACAGGTGATGGAGTCCTCCGTGCACTTACAGGTGCAGGTGAAGATGTAGGTTAGACCATCTCCGGCGTGCTTTCCATTCAAAAACCTATGGCTCCACCCATGAGTCAAAGACTGCTCTCAGGAATCCTCAATCTCCAGCCCTCACATTCATTTAGTATCCAAGGAGGGTTTTTATTTGGGAGGGGGCCACTATTAACATGTATTTTATTTGTTATAAGCTCCAATATTTAAACTGAAAAAAATTAATATTCACTGAGGAAAAAGATTTGGTGTTTAGTCTGGCAACAATAAAACACCCAGCTTGGAGTAGGCGGATGGGACTTCACACACCTCGTGAAAAGTCACAGTAAAGGAGTTTTGGGTGTGTCCAGGTTAGGCAACAAATCCAAATTTCTTTGTAAGGTAAACATTTGGTAGCTTTTAGGATGCCATAGTGTCTGATTTCCCTTTGACGTCTGGGGAATTTCCCACTCTGTCAACCTTGGAACAGTGTTTTCCCTTCCCCCAAACGCCAAATATTGAATTTCCCAGGATCCTTTGCACTTGGGCAGTGGCATGGGGTCCAGACTGGCAAAAGCAGAGTGCTCCCCTCAGACATAGAATTGGGAGCTGGCAACTCATCAAACGAGATAAAGGGAGTTCTTTCTGCAGCCACAGCAGTAATAGCGCATCCAGTTTCCAGATGGCTGCAGTGGTGGCGGCCCCCAGGGCCCAGGGCTCTGGTACTGGTGAACAGTTCTGCCATGTGGGTTTGGCTGCAGTCCTCAGAGCGTTTACTCTAAGGCTCTTCCTGTCCTGTCTTCCAAGCTTGTCCCCTAACCTTCCCAGCGATTCTGTGAACTCCCAGATATCCTTTTGGTCAACTTATTTCCTGCTTCAATCAATCTGTTGCTTGCAACCAAGAGCTCTGACTGAAACATTAATGGCCTCTTCAGACTTAGTGTGGTCATCTATGAAATGGGATTAACGGTGCTAACTCCGAGAACTGAGAGGAGAACTATGAAAGAGCACACGAAGGCACCTAACCCTACTTCATGTATATAGTAGAAGCTCAATGCAATACAGAGTGGATTGTCATACTTATTTTCCGTTTTGGGCATCACAGTTTACCTTGCCCATGGATATTAGGGTGTGTTGGAGAGAAGAAAATCAAGCCATTTTACTTACAGCTGTAAATATCACCATCATAATCTTGATTATGGCAGTTATTTATCGAGTGCCCTACTGCATGCTGGCACTGCACCTGGCAACATACATGCCCCGTTTCTAATTCTTGTAACACTGCAAGGTACCTATCCTTCCCACTTTTCAGATAAAGAATCTGACATTACAGATGGTTAATGATTTGCCAAAGTTTTCACAATGAATTTAAGCCCAAATGGAGCAGAAATTGTGCAAAAGGAATTGTGCAAAAGTTTAAGAGGCTTCTCAGAAAAACTAAAGAATCTGAAATGTGCCTATATTTAGACATCCAGACATAATCAGTTTAAGCATTTTGACCAAATCAGAACTATTAAACGGTTTGGTTGAGGTTTCAGGCTAGAAATCTTGACCCAGAATCCTGTGACTTAAAGAGACCAAATAATTGTGTCTCTGTTTAGACCCTGGAATTTCAATGGGTGCAGATGATGTTTATCAGAGTCATCTTGAGAATTCAAACCACACATACCTGTCTTCCCCTCCTCCCCAAAGAGAAGGGACTGAGTGGCAACTGCTGATAAAGAAAATCCTGAGACCAGACTTAGATACTCTGCAATTTGGGGAAACAGAAGGGAATTTTTCTTTTCCTACGAAGACTCATAGCCCAGCTTTATTATCTATCTCTAGGTGCTAGGAGAAAAAAAAAAATTCAAAGATCAAAAATAAAAGTACTCATTTTGCACAGTGCCACTGGAATGACACTGCAATGATGGGAAATGTGAAATATGAGAGGGAGGGCAGTTCCACATGCCTGCAGGCAAGCTCTTCTCAATGCGGGAACTCCAGAGCCCCAGGCATCTAGAACCCACCAGGCGCCTTCATCCACTGGGGAAGGCCTGGGGCCGTTTGCTTATCTTAAAAGCCAGTCTATACTTTGGCTCCTGGAATGAAAAACTACACCAAAAGAAATGCCTGATTTTTATTAACTAGCCTCAAAAGGAGTCTTTCACTAATTCTGGGGTAAGTATTTTGCTTGAGTGGTATCCCACTTTGGCAAATGTGATCTGGAGGGATTGGCTCGAAGGGGTTTTGCCCTGGGCAAATGGTTGAGCACAAACACTCTGCTGACTCCAGGGACAATTTAAAGGCAAGGGAAGAGATTTCCTTGAATCGATATGGTGGAGCCAAAATAAATGGCTACTCCTGTTCTCTTGAGAAAACACTATTATGATTTTGATTTTGATTTTTTTTTTTTTTTTTTTTTTTTCCACAAAAGAGATCCCTGATGCAATTGACTAGGGTGAGTACTAGGAGGCCTGGTTCGGGATTCAAAGAGTCTGGGCCCAGTCCCGAAGCCTCTGGAGCCGGTTGCTCGGCCACCATGTGGCCAGAGCAAGGGAAGGAGCGGAAGTGGCTTTGGACCCGCGCCAGCCTCGCAGCATGTGAACAGGCCTGGGTTTTGACAGATTAAAGATGACTCCGGCAGACAGGGCAGGAGTGGGTGGTATCAGGGCTTTTACCCAAAGCTCTCCGTCAACTGCGGCAAAGCGAAAACGCACATGGACAATCCTGGATCGGCTGCAAAGATTTTGGAAGGAAACGCTAGCGAAGAGCCAGAGCAGGAGACCAGAGCAATAAATCAGGCCGGGAGAAGTCTGAGTTGAAGGATGCTGCAGCCTGGTCTGTCACTCCCCGGCCAGCGGAAGCACACGTGGGTCGCAGCCGGCGTTGACTCTAGCACCCTGCCAGCTTATTCTGGCTCCAAGAAAATGAGAACATCTTGGCTAAAGATGTTGGGGGCAGTGAGTGATTTTCAGTAAAAAAAAAAAAATCTACTCCAGAGGAAACCAAAGGCCTGGGGCCTCTCCCATTAGACATAGGTGGAAACTACAGCATGGTGGCCGGGAGCGGAGGCTCACAGGAGAAGAAACGCTGGTGGAAAAGAGAAAAGCAGGGGAAAGAACCAGTCTCCATCTTTCAGGGATGTTTCCTTGGGTACCACACTGATGATTTTTAGAAAATTAATAGTAAAATGCCAATAAAAACTCCCCAGTAGCTATTATAAAGTGGTTAAAAATCCAGGATTGATTAATTGATTTTTTTGAGACAGTCTAGCTCTGTCACCCAGGCTGGAGTGCAGTGGCTCAATCTCGGCTCACTGCAACCTCCAAATCCCAACTTCAAGCAATTATCCTGCCTCAGCCTCCTTAATAGCTGGGTTACTGGCACCCAGCACCATGCCCAGCTAATTTTTATATTTTTAGTAGAGACAGGGTTTTACCATGTTGGCCAGGCTGGTCTCAAACTCCTGACCTCAAGTGATCTGCCTGCCCTGGCCTCCCAAAGTGCTGGGATTACAGGCATGAGCCACCATGCCTGGCCCCAAAGCCCAGATCAGACCTCTGAGCCTCAATTTCTTCATCCATATAACAGTACAATAATTCCTGCTTCACAATGCAAGGGTCGCCCAAAGCACAGGGCCCTGGTGTGACAGCTGAGATCATTTGCAACCATTTCAGAAACAAGTGATTCCAGAAATCATGGCAGTTCATGGGAAAGAGGCCCCATTCTTCCAGATTTCTTTGTGAATGGCCAAAGAGAAAGCAGAAAACGATTAGCTAATTGTGTGTTGGTAAAAAAATTGATCTACATTAAAGAAAGAGACAATCCACTTTGTACTTCTCAGCCTCTGCCTCTTAATTTAACTCACCCTGGTGCCAGAGTGACCGTTATAAACCCAGATCTCTCTGACCAGGTCTTTCCTTTGTGCAGAATTTGCCCTGGTTCTTCACACACTAACGAAAAGGTCTTATACACTACGGCTCTAGCTAGCCTCCCATTCAAGTCCCTCCTCCCTGGGTTTTCATGCAGGGAGGAGCTGACCCTCTCCCTCCACTGTGTCCACACCCAGAGGCTTTTGGAAATGACTGGAAGCTCATGCTTGTCACTGCAGGAGTGCTTGATGGGGAAGGGATGTAATCTGTATGCAGTGTGATTGGGGTATGGGCAGTCTATCGTTCTTCTGTACCAAAATGCCAATAGCAGCCCTGCTGAAGAACCCTGGGCCCCTGTGAAATAGAGTTCATGCCTCTGGTCTTTGTTCCTGCTGTGTCTTCTGCCTAGAGTGTTCTTGCCTTCATTCCACTCCACCGAACTTGTTCTTCCTCAAAAGCCTAGTTCCAAACTGATCTCCCCTAGGAAGCCTTCTGAGGGAAAATCAATCCATCTACACCCCCAGCAGCAGAGCTAATGGTTCTTTCCTAAATACTCCTCTGAACCAGCCACTGTGGGGCCCCCCATTCACGCTGGATTCGTTGACACATCTGCCTCCCCCTTTGGTCCTCCTTGTCTTTGCACCCTCAGAGCCTAGCACAGTGCTCAATACCTACTGAAAGGAGGAAGGAATGATAACCTCCAGCTGTTCTTCTCCATGAGCACATGTCAACAAAGTCTGTAGGACAGGAGCCTATCTTCTCCAGGAAACAGCACAGGAGTCTTGCAAGATGAACTGAAATCACATTGCTACCAGCATGCTCATACTTCTTCGTCGAGAGCTGGGTTGCTAAGACATCTGTTCTTCTCTTTGCTTTTTTTTCTGTGAATTATTTTTTCTGGGTCATTAAAAGTTGTTTAATTTGGTTAATACTGGGTCATTAAAAGTTGTTTAATTTGGTTAATACTTTATTTATTTAATAATAGATTCTACCCTGGAAGCCAAGGTCAGGAACTAGGGGGCAGGGTTGCTATTTTTTTGATAGAGATCTCCTTGGCTCCAGTGATCTTAGTGCAGGCACACTCTAAGAAACAGACTCAAGTTGAACATTTGGATTCCTTGGGGAGGTGCTATCGTGGTGGAGACAGACATATAAATAGCTATATATGAAGCAGAAGGTTGTTAGTGCTAAACAGGGAGAAGCATGGTGCCAGAAGAGAAGTGCTAAATAACATGTGGTGAGTGAATAGAAACCAGCAATCAGTTTGAGAATAGAGGAGGCAGCAGAGACACAAGTCACTCAAATAATGATCATCTTTGCGTTAGCTTAGAAGCTGGCCCAACTGTGATTATGACATTTGATTACTGTCTGACACTAATTCCTTACTAGATTCATGTCCTTCCATCCATTCTGCACGATGCTACGAGGTTAATATTCTCAAAATATATTTCCTGCCTTCTCCCCAACACTTAACTTTCAATAACCCCCCATAATCTATAACCCAGACTCTTCAGCCTGGCACCTGAAGGTCTCCCCCAGCCCCTCACTGTGAACTGAGTCCTCCTCCCTGGCTTCTGCCACACCCCTGCACCAACCTTCCACTTCAGGCAAAGTGGTCGACTGACTGTCCCCCAAACATGAAGAGAGGCCCTCTCACCTTTGTAAATATGGTCATGCTGTTTCTATTCCCTAAAATGTCTTCTCCTTTCCCTCAACTCCTCCAAATCTTACCTTTTCAAGTTTCAATTTCCCCAATACACTCACTTGCTCAATTTCCCAAAGCCAAAGCCTCCAAAATGGTGCCATTTATTTTTTCAGCCAGTTTCAAAGCTATAAGTTGGCAACTCTTGCATCCAATCAGTTCTAATTTGGAGGACAGATCCCACGATCCAAACATAGTTACCCGGCACCACTGCCCTCAGCACCACCATGGGCAGGCTAATGCTCCTGAGAATGAAACAGAAGTTGAAAAGCACATAGAAAATTGAGCCAGATTTTTCCTCTTCCTTATCACTGACAGGTCTCAAACTATCCTGGACTTAGTCAATTTAAAAAAGAGCTTTGGCCAGGCGTGGTGGCTCATGCCTGTAATCCCAACAGTTTGGGAGCCCAAGGTGGGCGGATAACCTGAGGTCGTGAGTTTAAGTATAGACTGACCAACATGGAGAAACTCTGTCTCTAATAAAAATACAAAATTTGCCAGGCATGGTGGTGGACATCTGTAATCCCACCTACTTGGGAGACTGAGGCAGGAGAATCGCTTAAACCTAGGAGGTGGAGGTTGTAGTGAGCTGAGATTGTGCACTCCATCTGGAGCAACAAGAGCGAAACTTTGTCTCAAAAATAAAATAAAATAAAGCTTTATTCCTTTTTACAAAGCCCTGTTGGACAGGAACCCAGGTTAAAAACCTTGTCCTGTGGTGACTGCAGGAGGGATGCTGAGACCACCTGGCCAAGGATGTCACCCAGGACACCTGGGGCTTCTTAAGTCCATCCCCGAGCACGGAAGTACAGACCCAAGCAGTCTTCCTGGTGGCCTGAGGGTACCCATCAAGGTAGCCATTCCTGTCCCCACCATCCAAAGACACAGGTGAATCCTTCTCCCCTTAAGGTAAAGGAAGGCCTAACATCAGAGGAATTGGCTCCCAGACCATCCCTGCTACCTTCTAGACAGGTGTACCCAGTTAAGTCATTTAACCTCTGGGCCTCAGTTTCTTCAATCACAAACTATAGATCTAGCCCATACCTCAAAAGACTGTTTAAGGACTAGCGCTAATACATATATACATAAGAATGTTGATACAAAGAAATTGATAGGTAACTGCTAGTTAGGTTTCCCTCTAGACAGCTGCTGGGAGTCCTAAAAACTAATGCAGAGTGAAATCCCACTGGCTACCTTTGTGGGTAGCCTCAGGCCACCAGAAAGACTGCTTGGGTCTGTGCTTCCATCCTCTAGGATGGATTTGAGAAGACCCAGGCCGTCCTGGGAGACAGGAAGTCACTGGGACACAGCACAAATCCATGGTGAGTGGGATGTTGGACATTTCTGCATTGAAATGCTGTCTTCTCTGCCAGTCTCCACTATCCTCAACACACACACACCCACACACACACACACACACGACTCTACAGTCAGCCCTGCCTAAACTGAATGGGACCTTCTTAGCCTGACTCCCTCAGAAGTCTTGTTTCTGTCATTTTCCCATACATCTGCCTTATATTCTAGAGTCACTGCCATGTGCACTTTTGTCCCTTAAAAATCTATGTCCCCTTCTCACTGTCCTACAGCTATGGCCCAAGGGTGCAGAGCAGACCGCAGCTTGTATTTCCATTCCCAGCTTTCCTCTCTGGATGTGTCCCCACAGAAGTCTCTCTCACTTCCCGCCCCACCCCCTCCTGACAGATACCCAGCCATCATTCCCCCGAAGTGGGTTCTCCAAATGCTTTATGAGTGAACAAAAACTCCTGTCATTATTCACTATCTTACAAGCTCTTTAAAAGAATGCCACCAACTCCCCTCCTGTCCTGGCCTCATCAAGAGACACGCAGCGCCACTATACAGGGCAGGTCAACCAGAAACAGAGCCGTAAAATCTGGGCAGCCCAGTTCAGCCAGCCACAAAAGCAGTGAACCTTGTTTTTCCTTCCAGCCTCACAACCCCACCAGGAAGACAGACCACCTTTAACTAGGTCAACCAAATTTCACAGTCTTCACCCCACACTTTTCCCCTTTATCGTCATGGTTCTTGGTTCTTGGTTGGAGGCATCAAATTTATTGTGATGATTTACGTCTGGAAAAAAATGAAATATCTC
This sequence comes from Plecturocebus donacophilus, assembly GCA_004027715.1. Classification (NCBI taxonomy): domain Eukaryota; kingdom Metazoa; phylum Chordata; class Mammalia; order Primates; family Pitheciidae; genus Plecturocebus; species Plecturocebus donacophilus. Next base: position 5,757 of record PVKP010022547.1, on the reverse strand, counting down.
ATCAATTCTTGACTGAACTGAAGAAGACCTCCCTGTATGGAAAATCACACCATTCAGGACAATGGGATAGCCTTGGACCACCTCTGCTGGGGGATTTTGCTAAAAAGCATCCTAAGCTGGCTAGAGCTAAAATTTGGGCAACTTTGAGATAAAAGTCAGGACAGGATGAAACTGCTTTCGAAAAGCCAGTCTCATTTAACTCATGAAGAACCATCTGTCACAGGACTTGACCTTCTCACCCCATCCCTTCCTCTCCGCTTCCACAAATGACCAAGCATAGCTTTCTTCTCATGACCCTGCCGACCAACCCCTTGGTAAACAAAGCGAGTAAACAGCTGCCATATAAAAACACCTTGCTTGGACTGACTCCACTCATTCCAGATTGTCTGCTTCAAAGTTGTCCCTTTGCTTTTACACACTGCAACCTAAAATCCAATGAGAAACACATTTCTTTGTAAGGATCAAAGCATAATAAGTTGATGCAATATGAAATCTCATTCCATGGAATTGAGGATTTCACTGGGTTCAAGCTGAAAGGCATCCTAACCCAAGGAGGCTTGTTATCTTGTTTGCTTCAGCCCCAAACCTAAAGCTGCAAACACAAGGCTTACAACATGAGGGGGTCTTAAACTGAATTTGAGTGTGTATGTATTTGTTAACAGACAAGTGAAAAAGCAGCATTATTCTCTTTCCTGTGAAACTTTCACTCCACCTACACTTGTGTAATCAGGTCAAATCAAGCCTGAGTTATATGAGAACGTGGATTCTAACTTTAACAACTACATAAAGTCATGACCCTTTTGTTTTGATATGCTGCCTGGTCCAGACAGGCAGAAAAGCCACCACTAAAACCAAGAGGTATACAAGACTTCACAATTTATTAAGAAGATTAGTTGGCTTTAGTTTGTCCACTAATGATTAGTCACTGAATGTGCATTCCCTTGGAAGCCTCAGAGGTCAGGTAACTCAAGGAACAGTTTGGTTTAATTTTGCTTCCCTCTTTCTTTTCGATACGTCACTGTGCTCTGGAAATTAAGGGCTGTTTTACCTACAACCGTTCCTAACTATATTATATACAACGTGACAAGCCCACCTTAAATATTGTATGTTTATTCACTTTCCACTATATTTGTAGAACGGCCTGCTGTGAAATTACAAAGTTCATGGTTCAGCTGAACTTTTGAACTCAAGTGAGGATTTGACACAGCAAAACAATCTAAATGAACCCAACTCGAAGTTTTCATAGTCGAAACTGCTTTTCAGCCTATTGTCTGGGGTAATTGGGTAGGAAAGTTCTTTATTGATGTTGTAAAAACTACCAGTTTAATAACAGGCAGAGGGAGTGGAAAGGAGATGAGTGGATGTACCTTGGAGCGTCTGAAATCACGCTTCTTTGCGAGTTCACTGAACTCTCCCTGACCCCATGAGGAAGGTCTCCCCAGGACAACCCACCAACTCTAAGGTTTGTGACCAAATGGCTGCAGCCTGCCAGCTCTCAATACCTCAGTGCAGAATGACCTCTCAAATGCCACACAAAATAAGAATATTCACTTAAAAAATAAGTAGCTACCACGATGCATTGAATTACTACGAAGTACCAGTACCAGACACACGCTTCTTCATCCAATCTTCATAAAAACGATGCCAGGCTAGGATTACCAGCTCCATTTTATAAATGAGAAAACTGAGACCAGAGACATTAAGCAATTTGCCCAAGATCACACAGCTGATATCTGTGCCTCCATTTCCTCATCTGCAAAACAGATGTTGGACTAGGTGATCTCAGAGTTGAGGTTTTAAGTGCTGGCTTACATGAATGTGGCAGTCAGAAAGGGAATGTTCCATGTGGAAGATAGAAGAATTTTTTTTTTTTTTTTGAGATGGCATTTTGCTCTTGTTGCCCAAGCTGGAGTGCAATGGTGCGACCTTGGCTCATCACAACCTCCATCTCCCAGGTTCAAGCAATTATCCTGCCTCAGCCTCTGGAGTAGCTGGAATTACAGACATGTGCCACTGTGCCCCGCTAATTTTTATATTTTTAATAGAGATGCGGTTTCTCCATGTTGGCCAGGCTGGTCTTGAACTCCTGACCTCAGGTGATCCGCTTGCCTTGGCCTCCCAAAGTGCTGGGATTACAAGTGTAAGCCACTTCTCCTGGCCTAGAAAGAGCTTTCATTCACAGTAATCCCAACACAAACTATGAAGTAAGTTGAGGTAGGATATCCTCAACTTTATGGAAGAAATTGAATTTAGGTGGGTTAGTTGACTTGCCTAAGGTCACACAGCTGGCAGGAGCAAACTTAGGATAAAATCCCAGACTCTAAAGCTTATCCTCTTTCCATCTCTTGACTATAAAGTCAACATGATGTCCTTTGGGTCTCGACCTCCACATTAAAAATTTTGATTGAGTTTGAGAATGAAGGTTGGCAGGCTTAGGGTGGGGAGGAGGGTTTGTCTGGACTAAATATCAGAGTTATTGCTTCAACGTTTTTACTCTAATTTAAACAGAAACTTCACACCTCTTGGATTCGGGAGCAACTGTGCCTGAAAACTCTCCTAGAGTGTGGTGCTAACCCCTGCTATCCCTGGTCACACTGCCTTTGGTGTGACTGCTCTTGAGAAAGCCAATGAAGAAAACCTGCTGGACATTAATAATTGAGAAAAAAGACATAAAATGCTTAGTCTAGTTATTTAGTAAACACTTAACAAAATTACCTAGTACTACCTTTTGGTTATTCCTACATAGAAAATAAGAACACAAGGTCCTCCCACTCTATACTCTGGCCATTATCAATGTCCAACAGGACTTCTCCCTCATATTTTATATACGCCTAATATATATCAATATGTACATATTGGTTTATTGGTTTTCTTGGGTTATTTTGTTTTTTGTTGTTTGTTGTTTTTTTTGTTTTGTTTTTTTTGTTTTTTGAGACAGAGTCTTGTTCTGTTGCTAGGCTGGAGTGCAGTGACGTGATCTCGGCTCACTGTAACCTCTGCCTGCCTCAGCCTCCTGAGTAGCTGGGATTCCAGGCACATACCACCATGCCCAGCTAATTTTTGTATTTTCAGTAGAGACAGGGTTTCACCATGTTGGCCAGGATGGTCTTGATCTCTGGACCTCATGATCCGCCCCCCTCCGCCTCCCAAAGTGCTGAGATTACAGGCATGAGCCACTGCGCCTGGCCAGGATTTTTTAAATTTGATGATTTTCTTTTAATTGGACACTTTCTCTGTTTACATTTAGCTTAATTACTAGTTTATGTGGGTTTAAAGCTGCCATCTTATAATATGCATTCTGAATTGTTCTACCTGATTTACATTCCTTTGGTCTTCCTTCAGATTAATAAAATATTGTTTTATTATTCCACCAATGCCACCATTAGTTTGGAGATATGTACACTATATTAATTTTTAGGGGCTCTCCTAGTGCATTAGTCTGTTCATGCTGCTATAACAAAATATCATAAACTGGGTAGCTTATACGCAGACCTACTTCTTACAGTTCTGGAGGCTAGACCAAGTGTCAGTGGATTTGATGACTGGTGAGGGCCTGCCTTTTGGTTCATGGATGGTATCTCCTCACATGTCTTCACATGGTAGAAGGGGTAAGGGGTCACTCTCAGGTCACCTTCATAAGGCCACTACTACCATTCATGATGGCTCCATCTTCATGATCTGATCACCTTCCAAAGGCCTCACCTCCTAATACCATCACACTGGTGATTAGGTGTCAACATGAATTTTGAGGGGACACAAACATTCAGACCATAACACCTAGAGATTATAACACTCATCCTTGATTTGTCGCGTTCTAGTGTTATTTGATACTTTTACCCATTTCCTATTAATCTCTCCTCCATAATGTTATACCATGATTTTGTATTTTAACTCTACATTTTGAGCCTCCTTAGATATTACAATTATTTTATACGAGTAATGCACATTTAGATTTACCACATATTTGCTTTTTTTCTAACTTCTTGAATCTCTGACCTTCCATGTGGATTATTTTTCTTCTGTCTGAAGAACACTCTTTTATACTTCCTTCCATGTAATCTGCTGATGATACATTTTCTTAACTTTGGTTATCATTCTTAAATGATATGTTCCTGGCTTTAGAATAGTAGGTTGGCAGTTATTTTTCTTCACTACATTAAATATATAATCCCATTGTTTTCTGCCTGCCATTGTTTCTGTTGTGAATGCATTTATTATATCTTCTGAGAAGTTTAGTGTTAGTTTAACTGTTGCTTTCTCTCTGTTTTCTGTTTTTGTTTTTCATTTTGTTGTGTTTTGTTTTCTTTGAGACAGGGTCTCACTCTGTCACCCAGGTTAGAGTGCAGTGTCACGATCACGGCTTGTCATAGCCTCAATCTCCCAGGCTCAGGTGATCCTCCCACCTCAGCCTCCCGAGTAGCTGGGACTATCGGGGCCTGCCATCACGCCAGGCTGATTTTTGTATTTTTTTGTAGAGATGGGGTTTTACCATGTTGCCCAGGCTGGTCTTGAGCTCCTGGGCTCAAGTGAACCTCTGGGCCTCAGCCTTTCAAAGTGCTAGGATTACAGGCATGAGCCACTGACCCCAGCCTCTCTGGCCATTCTTAAGATTTTGTTTTGTGCTATGGTTTGAATGTGTCCCCCAAAGTTTATGTATTGGAAATTTAATACCCCATGCAATAATAGTGTTGAGAGGTGGGACTTTTAAGAGATGATTAGGTCATGAAGACAATGAATGGATGAATGTCATTATCATGAGAGTAGTTTGTTGTAACAGTGAGAGCAAAGTGCCCTCTCTCTTGCTCTCTTGCACCCTCTTGTCTCTGCTTTCCACCATAGGATGACACAGCACAAAAGTCCTGTGGGCTATTCAATCTCGGACTTCCCAGCCTCCAAAACTGTAAGAAATAAATCTCTTTTCTTCTTAAATTACCCACTTTCAGGTATTCTGTTACAGCAGCACAAAACTGACTAGGATATCTTGTCTTTGGTTTTTAGCAGTTTTACTGTGAAGAATCCAGGCGAGTTTCTTTATATTTACCTGTTTGGGGTTAAATCTGTGACTTGATGATTTTATCAGTTTAGGAAGATTCTCAGCCTTCAACTCCAAATAACTACTTCTGCCTCATCTCCCCTTACTCTACTTCTGGGATTCCACATACATGTACGTTAGACCTTCTCATCCTTTGTGTCTCCTACCCTCTCTTCTGTATTTTCTATCCTTTCTGTATTTTTTATGTTTCATTCCAGATCGTTTTCAGTGATATATTTTTTACTTTACTAATTTTCCCTTCAACAGTATCTCTTCTTTTATAAAACCTATCAATATTATTAATAATGTGAGTTAATGTATTTTTCAGTTCTAAGTTTTCTGTTTGATTATTTTTCAAATCTACTAAGTCCTTTATTATGGTTTTCAGATCTCGGCCAAAATTCTCAATCTTGTCCTTTTTGCTTTGAACACTAAGCCTATGCTTAATGTTATGGACCAACCCTAAGTGCCAGAATTACCTTTCTGGATTTCCTTCTTTTCTTGGATCTTGTACCAGTAGTTCTTCATGATCTCTATGCCTTTCTAATGTTCAAAGCATAGTTAATTTAAAGTCTGTGTGCATAATTTCAATATCTAGAGTCTATATGGGACTGTTCTATTATCTGTTGTTTCTTCTAATTTATTTTATGTTGTGTTGTCTCCATTTGTATCTGTTTTTGTGTGTGTGTGTGTGTGTGTGTGTGTGTGTGTGTGTGTGTGTGTGT
>PVKP010022546.1:0-37527 GCA_004027715.1 Plecturocebus donacophilus | reverse complement strand
AAAAAAAAAAAAAAGGATGAGTTCATGTCCTTTGCAGGGGCATGGATGAAGCTGGAAACCATCATCCTCAGAAAACTGACACAAGCACAGAAAACCAAACACTTCATGTTCTCACTCATAAGTGGGAGTTGAACAGTAAGAACACATGGACACAGAGAGGGGAACATCACACAGTGGGTCCTGTTGGGAGGTGGAGGGACCAGGGGAGGGATAGCAGGGGGTTGGGGAATTGGGGAGGGATAACATTAGGAGAAATACTTAATGTAGTTGATGAGGGGTTGGATGCAGCAAACCACCATGGCATGTATATACCTATGCAACAGTCCTGCATGATCTGTACATGTACCTCAGAACTTAAGGTATAATTAAAAAAAAAAAAAGAGGCAGTTGGAGATTTGAAAGAAAGTTTAGGGTCCAGGTGTTGTTGCTCAAGTCTGTAATCCCAGCACTTTGGGAGGCTGAAGTGGGCGGATTACCTGAGGTCAGGCGTTTGAGACCACCCTGGCCAACACAATAAAAACCTGTCTCTACAGAGAGTACAAAAAATAGCTGGGCATGGTGGCCGGCACCTGTATTCCCAGCTACTCAGGAGGCTGAGGCAGGAGAATTGCTTGAACCGGCAGGCGGAGATTGCAGTGAGCCAAGATTGCACCACTGGACTCCAGCCTGGGCAACAGTGTGAGACTCCATCTCAAAAAAAAAAAAAAAAAAAAAAAAGATTTAGCCTTAGACAAGAAACATCTTTTCAAAACTCAAGGTTCAAGTAATGCCTTAGCTAGGGTAAATACTTTATTAGAACAGTGTTCTCCAAATATAGAAACAAAAATCACTGTGGATATTTTTAAAAATTTAACTTCCAGGCCCGACCTAAGAGAATCTATGACAGTAGGTTTGGAATAGTCCACAAGACTCTTTTTAATGAGTGCCCCATGAAATTCTCATGATGAAGAGACTTTGGGAAATACTGCCAGGATGCTAGTAAATGGCCCATAGAATATGCAAGTTTGTAACACTAAGGGTTAACTCAAAAAGGACTAAACCATTTAAATAAGAGGAACTCAAACAAATAAGAAGCAAGGCCTTATGAGATTGTCACAAGGCAAAATAACTGGCTTTTTCAGTTTTCTGCTTGGGAGCATGAAATTATTTTCACAAAAATGTAGAGCGTCCATAAAACTTGGCAAGACAACAGCAGAAGACCCAGTGAAAAGCAACTCCTTGAGTCTGCTACTTTTTAAGTGGGATCATGTGAATATTTCTAAATTTCTAAGTACCAAATATGACCTCAAGCTAAAGTAATAATGTTCATTTTTATCATGCATTCAGGGTTCTATATTTAATAGTCCTTCTTGTTAGATTTAGCATAATAATATTCAATGTCCCAGTAACTGAATGAATTGTAATTGCATGCACGCTGGATTAAAGAAAAGGAGTCATAACAGCCTTAATTACGAATTCTGATTTTAAACATCTTTTTACATAGACTAAAACTTTCATTTGAGAAAGTAAGTTAAAATTCATCACAATACAATTCAATTTAGGGGTGATTCACCATGCCGCCTTACCCTCAAAATCAATGTTATCTCCTTATTCTTCTTCTTTTCAAGACTGAAACATGCTTTGCAATGTTTTATTGCTCCATAATGCCCCCAAGTCCTTTACAATGAAAAGAATTAAAAAGAGGTTTTTAATACCCATTTTTAGACTGTATTCTAGCCTGGGCAATAAAACAAGAATCCCATTCTCTCTCCCTCTTTCTCTTCCTCTTTCTTTCTCTCTTTCATTCTTTTTTTTCTTTCTTTTGCTGTTTCTTTCTTTCTCCTTTTCTTTCTTTTTCTAAAATCTCTTTCTTTCTCTCTTTCATTCTTAAAAAAAAAAATTGTAAAAAAAAAAAAAAAACAATACAATGTTATCTCCCAATAGCATTGCTCTTCACTAAAAATCCCAGACATTTGGTTCCATTCAATTTGTTACACTCTTCTCGAGCAAGCCTTACAGATTGGCCCCTTTTGAGAGAAAACATGCTCTTCCTTAGCAGCCAAGTCTGAAAAGCCATGGTGCACTGTTTTTTTCTTTCAGAAGACAAATTTTCACTGTCATTGTGACTAAAACAAAAGCTTTTTCCAAAGGCATTACAAATGTCCCTTTTCTCTCTGCAGGGAAGACTGGTCATTATGAAATCATAGCAGAAACTATATGTTAGTGTTGGGATTAGTTTGAGTATTTTATTTTTCTCCTCAAGACTCTATTGAAGTTAATTAAGCAAAGGATACAAAAAAGATTCCCTAGGTCTCTGTTTGACTAAATAACAGAAGACATTCTCTAAAACAAAGTGGAGGAAAAAAGTTACCCATTGGAAGGGATCTTAAAGTGTAACTGGCCAAACTCTTAATTTTACACACAAGAAAACTGAAGTTCCTTAATATATAAAATGATTGACCGCAGTTATTACCTTCCCCAGTAATTTCAGTGGTCACTTGGATTGGTATTCGTATTTTCACCAAATCTGCAATTGGCAGAACAAAAGAGCCATTTCTGAGGATTCTATATGGGAATCAGACTTTAAAACTTTCTTTGTTAGACCATTATTTGAACATGCATTTCCTCAAGAAGTGTTTGTGAGCCTGTATAGGTTTTTCTTTATTTGTAATCAATCTTGATTTCTATCTCATAATTTTCCTACATCATTTATCCAGAGCAGAAAACGTGATGGTGATGGTTACATGAGGTAGACTGCCATGAATTTTTTCAACCTGTTAATTAGTCATGGTTTGACTATCACAAAATCAGAATAAGAGATGGCAAGTTTCCCAGTCTCATACATTCAGAAAATGTTCTTGCAGCCGAGAACCAATACTACCGAAAGTTTATAGTGAGATTTGAATCCATTTCTAAGAAAACCAGACAATGAAACCTATGAGGGAACTAAAAGTTTATTGTTGTAATAGACAAAATCACGGATATCTGCTGCAGAGGGAAAGCCCTGGCAGGTATCTTCTATGCTTCACTTTAATGACAGTCAGCCAGAGAAGTTGACAGTAGCATCCAACAGAAATTACACCCACTTCAGAGACCAGGAGAGTCAGGGAAAAAAGTTCTCTTCTTCCCCAAAGTTGTCAGCTACCATCCAGGTCTTCCTTTATCCATCTCATTTCTGTCACATCTCTTTAAAGGCTCTCTTTCTTTTCTTTTCTTTTCTTTTTTTGAGACAGAGTCTCACTCTGTCACCCAGGCTGGAGTGCAGTGGCATCATCACAGCTTACTGTAGCCTCAACTTTCTGGGCTCATGTGATTCTCCCACCTCAGCCTCTTGGGTAGCTGGGACAACAGGCATGAGCCACCACTTCTTGCTCACTTTTTGGTAATTTCTGGTAGAGATGGGGTTTCATTATGTTGCCCAGGCTGGTCTTGAACTCCTGGGCTCAAGTGATCTGCCTGCCTTGCCTTCCTAAAATGCTGAGATTACAGGTGTGAGCCACTGCACCCGGCCCGAAGGCCCTCCCAAGCAAAATCGGCAAGAATAAAGAATCTTGTCAATAGCACCCTGGGCTGTTTACTAGAAACCCCTCTCTAGGCAGTGATGAGGACTGCTGACTTGGCTTCTCCACAAATATGTGATGGTTTCCAGTGAAACGCAAGTATGTTCTCTCTGAATACCTTGGCTCAGCTTCCAGAAGGCTTCCTGCTGTTTGCCAGTCTCTCTGTTGAATTCTCTCACGTTATACATTTGAACACAGGTTATAGGGTTTCCTATAAAGTCTTTTCACATCACTCTCCTTTTCATTACCCGGGATAGATGAAACGTGGGGAGGGAGGTGGGCAAGGTAGTTTGCTTCTCCCTTTGCTCCCTTTCCAGTGCATACACTCTACTCCCCTCATCCCTCTAGGCCTTTGATTTTCAAGAATTTGCTCTATGAAATGTAAATTTTCATTAAAAATTCCACCACCCAGATCAAGCAACGGAACAAAAACAGAACCCAAAAGGAGCTCTTCTACTCCTTCTAGTCACTGTCACCAAAGGGGTAACTAATATCCTGACTTCTAACACCATGTATTAATTTTGCCTGCGTTTGAGCTATATATAAATGAAATTATACAGTATGTTCGCTTTTACTAACAGTTTCTTTTTCTTAATATTCTTTTTGTGAGATTCAGCCATGTCATTGTATGTAGTCATAGTTCATGGAACTACCCTTGAAGTCTAAAAGTAAGTTTATTAACTGTTCTATTTACATTTTTTATACCAATCTGAAATCTCCCATAGCAATATGGATATTTGTCATAAAGAGAGGACAGATTGGAATAATCAAAGACATAAAAGAACAAAAGTTAACATTTCCATCTCTTATTGTCAAAAAGGTTATTTTTAAAATACAAGTTTAATGTATTTGGGAATATATCCACAGTACACATAATTCTATGTATTAAATGTGTATATATGATATCATAGATTCTTTTAAAATATTTTATTTTTTACAGCTTTACAGAGGTATAATTGACATATAATAAACAGCACATATTAAACTATAGAATTTAATGCCTGACATATGTGAAATCCATGAAACTATCACAATTAGTATTAAATTAGTATTATAAAACATCCATCACTCAAAAATTTTCTTTGTGCTCCTTTGTATTTTATCCCTCCCTACCTCCAGTCCTGCCCCAAAGCAAGTACTGGTCTGTTGTTTTTTGTTACTCTGGAACAGTTTGTAGGTGAGCTTCATTTGAATCAGTTGAAGTCCTGATATATATATATAAAAAAAAAAGGCCTTTGTCTTCCACTTTCAGGAAGAATTTATGTAAGATTGGTAATATTTCCTCTTTAAATATTTGGCAGAATTCACCAATGAAGTCATCTGGGCCTGGAGTTTTCTTTTTAGACCACACATTTAATTTCTTTAATAGATATAGAGTTATTCACATGGTCTGTTTCATTTCAATGAGCTTTTGTAATTTGTTTCTTTCAAGGAATCTGTCCATTGTTGTCAAATTTATTGGCATAAACTTGTTTATAATTTTCTTATTTTCCTTCAAATTTCTATAAAATCTGAAGTAGTATGCTCTTGTTCTCAGTATCAGTCTGGCTAGAGGTTTATGAATTTTGCTATTTTTCTCAAATAACTAGTTTTGGGTTTTATTTAATCACTACTATTTGTTTGTTTCTTATTTTTAATCTTGTTTTTAAATTTTCCTTTTCCCCGATTACTTTGAGTTTTATTTGATCTCCTTTCTCTAGTTTCCTATATAGAGCTATACATCATTGGTTTGAGACCTTATTTACAATGTAGACATTTGATGTTATATACTACCCTCTAAGCATTGCTTTAACTGTATATCACAGATTTTTGATGGGATGTGTTCCCCTTTTCATTTAGATCAAAATGCTTTGTAAATATCTTTCAGTTATTAAAGGCATAATAATGTTTTATGTCATAAACAACTAATGCCAGGAAATCCAACTGAAATGAAATGGATAAATTTCCTGAAAGACACCAACTACCACAGCTTGCTCAACAAAAATAGGAAGCTGAAATAGTCCATGATCAATTGAAAAAAAATTGAGTTTATAGCTAAAATCTTTCCCATGAAGAATACTCCAGTCCCAGATAGTTTCACTAGTGAATTCTATTAAATGTTTAAGGAACCAATAATACCCATTGTATAGAAACTATCCCTAAAAGTGAAATAGGAGGAAATATTTTCCAACTCATGCTGAGGCTACCATTACTGATACCAAAACTAGGCAAAAGAATTACAAGAAAACTGCAGATCAACTTTCTTCATTAACATAGGCCCAACAATTCTTAATAAAATTTTACCAAATTCAATCCAGCAATGTATAAAATGAATAATACACCACAACCAAATGAGCTAACCTCAGTAATGAAAAAAAGTTCATTTAATATTTAACAATTAATGCCATATTCTATATTAACAGACACAAAAAGAAACAAGAAAAACCACATGATCATCTCAATAGACGTATACAAAGTACTTGACAAAATTCAATATCTATTTATGATAAAATCTCTCAACAACAAAGAATAGAAGAGAATTTTCAACCTGATATAGCATCTAAGATATTTCATAGTTAACATCATAATCAAAAGACATTTTACATCATACATGTCAATGACCTAATGTCTTTCTTCCTAAGATTAGGACTAAAGCACGAATATCTGTTTTATCTGCTTTTATTCAACATATTACTGGAAGTTCTATCCAAAATAAAGGTAACAAAGAGCACAAGTTGAAAAGAAAGAAGTAAAACTATCTTTATTCTCAGAAGACATGATTATCTATGTAGAAAATCTTTAAAAAAAGCTACTAGAACTGAAGTAGGGAGTTTAGCAAGGTTGAAGAATACCCAGTCAGTATATAAAATTGATTGTATATTCATATATTAGGAACAAACAACTGAAAATTGAAATTTAAAAACCAATATGATTTACAATCACGTCAAAAAATCATGATATATTTAAAGATAAATTTAGCTAAGAATATATAAGACTTGCACGCTGAAAACAATAAAACATTGTTGAAAAAAACTAAAGAATACCTAAGAAGATGAAGTTATACATACATGTGTTGGAAGACTTACCTAAGAAGTTGAAGTTATACATACGTATGTTGGAAGACTCAATATTATTAAGAGGATAATTTTTCCCAAGTTAATGTATGATTCAACGGATCTTAATCAAAATGCTTGCAGGGTTTTTTACAGAAATTGACCAGCAGATTCTAAAATTCATATGGAAAGGCAAAGGACCTAATCTAGCCAAAACTTTTTGAAGAAGTTTAAAATTGGAGATCTCACACTGTCTGATTTCAAGGCTTATAAAAGTGCTGTGGTAATCATGAGAGTGTCATATTGTGTATGAAGAGATCTATCAATCTATGGAACACAAAAGAAAGTTCAGAAATAGCCCGACACAGATATGGCCAGTTGATTCTTTGCAAAAAATGTCAAGGTAATTCAATAAGAGAAAAAGTCCTTCCAACAAATTGTGCTGTAACGGTTGAATATATACATGCAAAAATGAGCTTTCACCATGGCCTCATATCATACACAAAATTAATTTGAATTGGGTCATAGACATAAATTTAAAACTGAAAGTACGATGCTTCTAGAAAAAAAGGAATGAGAACATTTTTGTTGCCTTGGGATAGGCAAAGCCACTGTTAAATGAAAATGCAAGCCACTGCAATTACTGAAAGAAAACATTTGCTAAATGTGTATTTGCTAAATAATTTCCATCTTTATGTATCTTTATATGTGGATCAGAAGACTTGATGCTTTAAAACTACCAATTCTATTCAAAGTGATCTATATATTCAATATAATTTTAGTTAAAATCCTAATTTTTTGTTCTATATCTTAACAAAATGACTTTAAAATTTGTATGAAAGTACAAAAACTAGAATAATCAAGACACATTTGTAAAAAATGATATATATATGAATATATAAATATATATATATATATTCTTCATATATATAATGAGTTTTTCAATAAATGATATAGGGACAATTGTTTCATCATCTGAAAAAGATGAAACTGTATGCCCACATTGCATTGTATAGAAAAAAATCCATTCCAACTGTATAGCTATAAGAAAGAATGAGATCATCTTTGAGAGACATGTATGAAACTGGAGGCCATTATCCTTGGCAAGCTAACACAGGAACAGAAAACCAAATACCACATGTTGTCACTCGTATGTGGAAGCTAAATGATGAGAACACATGGGCACATGGAGGGGAATACACACACGGGAGCCTTTAGGAGCGTGGAGGGTGGGAGGAGGGAGAGGATCAAGAAAATCAACTAATGGGTACTAGGCTTAATACTTGGGTGATGAAATAATCTGCACAAGAAACCCCATGATACAAGTTTACCCATGTAACAAACCTGTACTTGGACCCCTTAACGTAAAAGTTTAAAAAAATCCATTTCAAGTGGAGAAAAATGAATGGCCTATATCTACACAACATGAATGTATTATGAAAAAACATAACTTTGAGTGAAAGAATAAAATTACAAGGCAAACATATAATTGGATTGTATTTATATAAAATGCAAAATCTGGCAAAACTAAGTAATGTACTACTTAGGGATACACAGACGGGTATAAAACATCCAGAGGAAGCAATGAAATGATCAATGTATAATTTAGGATATTTATGGGTTACTGTCCAGTGAGGGAAGAGTATTGCCATCAGTATGTGGCAATACTGAAGAATAGTTATGCTATCTCTTGCTCTTAGTGTTCTATACGTAGGTGTTCATTTGTTGCCCATTAGCATGTGCATGTTCATCTGCATTAAATCTTTTTGTGTATTTTTTTAATTAAAAATTACAGATTTCAAGGACCTAAAACCAGATATTTCTATTCAATATCTTAGTATGGCACCAAGAAATCTAACTTTTTTATCAAGTTTCTACAGTAATTTTAAAAAAAAGTAGCCTGAGGGTCACATTTTGAGTATCTGTATTATTTCCATAGTTTGAATATTTTACTCTTATAACTTGGCATTTCAGAAAGAGCTACAATGTGACTAAAGGAGGCAGTTTATAATAAATAAACATACAACCATTCTAATTCCAGAAATTACCACTTTACTGTACAAAAAGTCTAAACATTTACAAAAGAAAATCAGAAGAAGTTGCATTTTTAGATCACATTGAGAAAGTTGCACAAGAGACTGAAGAATGAACACTTGAAACATCTCCGTACCATGCCAGTACCATACAGAGAAACCCAATCAACCATTATACTATAGGTTGAGGTTATTAGTACCTGAAAGTCAACCCAGTGCTCTCCTTACTTATTATTTGTCTATAAAAATATAAAACCCTGGGATCTTTACAAAACCTGAAATTACTGTCAATGAACTTTATAGGAATAAAATTTTGTTAAAGGAAATAAAATAGAAGAAAGATGACAAAGGTCACTGTCAGTCAATATTAATGTGAAATTTTCCTAAAATGCATTAAATTATAATAGTCCAAGTAACACTAGTTATTTTAACAATCTAAATATAGAATGTTGCTCTTTTAAGCAATCTTGCTATGGCATAATTTTATTCCACATATGTACAAGTTATGTTATTGTATATACAGATCAAGGAACTCCTCCAGCGCTCTCATCTCAATGGCAGTTACTACTTTTCAGGCAGCAAGTTTTTCTTTGACTTTTTGCTCACAGCCAGGGGCATAGGTGGGCATTTCTTTCCGAGTACAATACATTCAGGGAAGTCTGACTTCTCAGCTCATTGCTTTTCTCATGGAATGATGAGTAGTATCAAGGATTTTCATAGATACATGATGTCTCCAGTAGAACATATCAAGCATTAACTACACTTTTGATTTCTGTGCTTCTACAAGACTATATGACCCTTTCATGTTGGCTTTTCTTGCAAAGTAAATTATCATTCCAATGACAGGTATTATTAAGGAGGATGCACAATAGAGCATGAGAAGCTCAGGAGAAAAATAGTCTTTGTTGTTTCCTTTTCCTGGAAAATAACAAAACAGATGCAATTAATTTCTAGTACAAAAAGATAGCAGTTAATAATAACAGTTACATGTTTATTATAACAGAACAACTGTTTCTCCAAAGAGAAGGGAATCAAAGCAGTGACAAGGACCATCAGGACTCAAGATGCACATTTCTCTGAATTATCCAAATAACCAGCTGGTGGTTGCTGCAGTCATGATGGATCTAAAGATGATAGTTGTTGGCTTCCACAAACTTGGATTCAAATAGATTCAGGTTCAGTTGTAAAATGGAAGGGAGGGTACAAAAGTTTTTAGGACTCTTTTAACAAGAACAGGAATTGGAGAGAGGTACTTGCTTTGGGAAATAAAAATATCTGCTAAAGAACTGAGACTCTGATGACCATAAATTGAAATGACTAACCAGTCCCCTAAGAAAACCCTTAAAACATTCAGAGTGTGACTATTACAGCTAAATTCCCCAAATAAGATAGTCAGAGAAAAACAAAATCTTGCCAATGGCCTTTTCAGAGACATATAAAAGTTTCTATGTTTTGTTTGCCAGAAATAGGGCATATTAATGTGTTTCCTCTTCAGCATTTATATCAGCTTTTGGTAAACGAGTTCTTTGGACAGTATTATGTTACAGTTTAAATGTTTCTTACTCAAAGGCATTCTCTGATCTACATCTCCTTCATTCTAAATTAAGAACCTCAACATAGTCTCAAAGCACACTCGTTTTCTCTTCCAACCCCTCATCACAGCTTTTAATTAAACATTTATCCATATAATTACCTATTAAGTTCAGTTTCCTCCCCTAGGCTGTAAATTACATCAAGACATGTATATCTATTTTCTTTTTGGTCCATCGCTGAACAACCAGCACCTGACTCATTGCTTGGCCTAGTTGGCCCCCCAAAATATTTTCTAAACACTAATAACATTTTTTCTCTCTACATTTTGCCATTTAGTTGTAAATGGAGTACAGTAGGTAACAGTATATAAAAACTTTAAAATTAGTATCCTTTAGCTAAAAAACTCATCTGACTGCTGCTATACCATTTAACATCTTAACTTTATAAGAACATCTGAAGAAGATAATGTGTCATTTACTGAAGACTCACTTCGGTTTATACTTCGTTTGCACAGCATCTTGTGACCACACAGGTATTAAGTTTCACCAAATGGCGTATACATTGCCTGAGTCCTGGCAGAAACTAGAAATCTGACTTTGCTGATTACTACATTCTTTCCAGAACTTTCTAATCACTGGAGGTCAATCAAGTAAAAAAGAATCACTAGCATCAAATGATATGAAGTCATTTTTTCAAGTTATTGAAGAAAAATGGGTCACCCTAAGCATAATGATAATTGCCTCTGTTTTTGACTTTCCTTTGCTAGAGCTGAGCTAGTCAAAGTGTAAGGGTAATATTTGAATGGGATGTCCATCAACGTGATTATGGTCAGGCATCAATATTGATGACATGCTGAGAAATAGTATTTCTATTTCTATTGCTTTCTTTTCAATGTAATATATATTATCTTATGCCTTTCAGTCTTCCTCGCAGGCATCTGCAGAAAAACACAAAATTTGCTGCCAGGGCAGTTGCCAGGGTAATCTTCAAATATAATTTTCTATTAATTGTATAAACACTGAATATCTTTGAAAACTCCTGGTGATTTCTATTAATGGAATACATTCAAGCCAAGACAAAATAAAACAAATAAAAAATTCAGCCAAATACAAAAGAAGACCAGTTCAAAATACCCAGAAAAATGTCCGTTTTTTGGTCTTCATTAAAATTTAGCTATTTTAAACTATGTTCAGTTTGAGGGCATGCGTTTCTAGCTGAGTGGCTAATATTCATTGATTATTCATTTAAATAATGAGTAAAAAGTAGCAACTATGAAGGAGCTAATAAAGCAATTAGAAAATAAAGCAATGTGTATGAGACAGAGTTAAAAAGTAGAGAAGCATGTTTGATGTGTCTTTAAAAGACAGCAATTATAGAATTAGAGAAATGTTAGGGGACCAATTTCCTGGTCTAGGCTTAACTAAAGGTGGCCTACAGGCATTAAGGATTAAAGAAAATAAGGATGAGTAAATTTCAGCCTACTCATAACTGAGATTGCAGTCTGTCTAGAATAATCTCCAACCTCATTGGAAGCACTGATTACATATACCTCTGTATCATTTTGAGTGATATGATACAAAATAAATGTTCCCTTCTTTGAACACATAGTAACTTCATTGGCTAGATCTACTCTTTTCAGGATAATCACTGCAGGTGGATGGACTAAAAGTTTTAAATATAATTGAGACGTTTTCCCCTTTAACATTTCTAGACGGATGTAGAGATATTGTCATGTTTCAAGGAGGTACTGGGAATGTGGAAAACATATATATGGTAAGGCTTGCCATTTTGAGAAATTTGGTCAGAGGAACACAAATTTTACCTGTTTCTGACCTAGATTCAAATTTTCTCTGCATTGATAAGTGGTTGCTAACTCCGATAGCCAAGTGCCAGACCTCTTAAGACTTGGCATTTGTTTGCAGTCCTGTTTGCACTCCACCGCAAAGTATGACTTCCATTATACAATAGTGCAAATTGGTGAGCAAGGGCTGTGAGACTGATCAGTCAAGGCTGACGTATTCTGCTTACACCAATAAGATCAGTAGATCCTACCTACTGTGCATTCACAAGAGGGTTTAGGAGATTAAGGGGCCCCTGATGTTTCTCCAGTGAGGATATCGCTCCTCTCTTTCTCTGTCCATCAGAATAGGGTAGGATGGCAAGGGGCTTGGAGTTTTAATGAGGCTTTTCTATAGTCTAGAGATGTTTTTTTATGTTGTTCAGGATCAAGTTTACTATTCCCAATTATTATCCTGGAAAGAGTCAGTCCAGAAAATTGCAGTTATACCATGTTCAGAAAATAGTGTTTCCTTCTGATAGGAAGGAAGAGAGTCTGGATAGAATCCTTCTTTTTCAGTGTGCCAATCCTACTTCTTCAGTTTCCTTATAACCTCCAAAGAAAAGGTTTGAATATATGGTTAAACATTTAGCAACTGCAAGACCTCAGAGACAAATGATGAATTGTAAACTGAAAAAAGCAAGCAAGAATTCCTCACTCACCAGTGATTTATGTCAACTTCCTGGCTAAACTTTATAGAATAAAGCAGCTGTGCTTGATTATTTCAAGAACCACTAAGAAATAAACCATAGCTCCATTTTGCCCACTCATTCATCAAATACTGGAAACTCTTAATAATCCATGGAACCTCTGAACTATTACCAAGAAAACAAAAACTAAAAACAAAAACACAAAACAAACTCACCTTGAACATCAAGTGTTAAACTTCTTAATTGTGAGCCAACCTTGTTTTTAGATTCACATTCGTACACCCCCGCATCCTCCAACTGGGCCTTTAGGATGGTATAGGCACCATCTATAGATTTTAATACTCTGTCTCCTGTCTCTGCTTTTTTCTTCAGGATTATCCATGTTTCTGGAACATTTCCACATGTACAAGAGATGATGACAGTGTCTCCTTCTTTGACACTCTCAGAAGGAAAGGCTATAAGTTTTATGTCTTTTGGAGTACCTGTAAAGAGAATTTAAAAGGCATCTCAGATTGAGTGAAATATAAACCAATTCCATATTAATTCAGTAACATCAACAACAGCTACCACAGAGCTAATTGTGCTTAGTGTTTGCACTAAATGTTAAGAAGGGCAAATAAAGAAGTCAAGCATTGCTGGATTGCTGGAAATGATCGTGTTTTAACTGAGAGATTACATGGCTTATGCTTCTTTCATGTTCCTTAATATAATTATTTGCCCAGCCTAGCACAAAGAATAGGTGTTTGATATGGTTTGGCTCTGTGTCCCCATCTAGATCGCAACTTGAATTGTAATCCCCAGGTGTGAAGGGAGGAACCTGGTGGGAGGTGATTGGATCACGGGGCTGTTTTCCCCATGCTTTTCTTGTGATGGTGAGTGAGTTTTCACGAGAACTTTTGGTTTTAAAGTGTGACAACTCCTCACTCTCTCTTGCCTGCCACCATGTTAAGACATGCTTTGCTTCCCTTTCACCTCCACCATGATCACACATTTTGTGAGGTCTTCCCAGCTACGTGGAACTGTGAGTCAATTAAATCTCTTTTATTTATAAATTATACAATCTCAAGTAACATCTTTATAGCAGTGTGAAAATAGATGAATACAGTGTTTAATAAAGAGCTATAGAATTCAAATGTGAAACAGAAAACTAATTTTTTGTAATACTGTTTTGCAAAAATTTCCTTGAAGTACAAAGGCCTTTACAGGTTTTGGAGTTTTGAGTTTGATCCTTTAATCAAGAAGTTAAGCTGTACAGGCATGGCATTTTCACTATCCTTAACAACACTACTGGCATTTATTAAGTTCCAGGCACTAGGCTAAGTACTTGACATATAACATCTCTATTAATGCAACAGCCTGTGGAGGGAGGTATCATATCACCAATTTTTAATCCTTATTAAGGTCTTCTATTTTATAGTTGATTTGAAATTCTTTCCCCATCCAAGGTCATGACAACCATCTATAAGGTGTTTCTTGTTTGTTTGTCTGTCTGTTTTTTTTTTCTTTTTAAGGTTGTGCATTGTCTTTCCAAGATTCTTCTTCTAAAATATAAATCAAATCTTACTGAATTGAGATAATAAGAAAGTCACTAATACTTTAGTGGGAATAATACCAAGGGGTAAGAGAGGAAATGACAGCCCTGGCAAAGAAAAGAATCCTGATACCCAAAAGGGAAGGGATGCAGGAAATCCAAACTGATCACCTGATGATTTTACTCGTAACTGCATATGGCTTCAACCTGCAAACTAGGACTTGTCTTGTTCTCAATCTTGGATCTCCATCCTGGAGAGAAGGGGCCTAGATCTGTTGACTTAATCTACTTTAGTGGTTCCATGCTGTCAGGCTGATGAATCAGAGGGCAGAGTCACTGCTACTCATAATCTCAGAATTTGCAAAAGGTTTAAGTGCCAGCTTAGGCTTCTAAGCAAATACTACTGACCTCCTTGTGAGATTGCCACTCAGAGTTCAATTTAGCAAGATAGGGTGGCTTTAATCCTACACAATTCCAAATCCAGATATTCCTCTTCCTATTTTTATTTCAACACCATACCCATTGCCTCCTAAGTGTAAGAGGAACTTCTGACGCAGGCCCTGAAGGCTCGCATTTCACTTGAGTTTAAAAGAATCCCAGGATAAGAAACTTGTAACAATTCACGAGAAAGGACAATTTCAGGAGATTTCTCCACATTTTGGAAACGTCACAAACTCTTCAAAACCCTCAACACACTTTTGTAGTCAAAATTTTGTTTTCAAAGAAGCCTTTACTCATCATCAGTAACATAAGCAAAAAAAACTTACTAGCAAGGATAACTCATTACTCACACTCTGCTCACCTTGGATAATTAATTCTACTTCTTCTCTGCTTCTTCCAGCCTGATTAATTCCTTCACACACGTAAACCCCAGAATCTTCCATTTTTGTAGAAATTAAGATGAGAGTTGCATTCTCAGAAAGAGGCTGTAGCTCCCCATTAGGCAGCTGCCTGCTCCACAGGATTTTCGGAGCAGGGAGCCCGTGGCTTGAACACGTCATATTCACAGAACTGCCTTCCTCCAGGATGGAGGAAGGACTGACCAAGATAGTTGTGTTTCTGGGGGCAACTGAAAAGGCAGAGAGACTTGTTAGCTTGACCCCTTATTCCCTGAGTTCCAAAGAGTTTTAATCACGTTGCAAAATTGTGCTATGGGTTCAGCAGACTCAAACAGTTTATAAACCTTGATAATTCACCACAAGAGGTTTTGGTCCTCATTTACTTTAGCTGACACCAAATGACGGAGTAGAACATGGACATGTCATTGTGTTTTCTAATGGAAATCAGTTCAGTAGGCACTCCCTTGCAACCAAAGGACAATGATGGTCAATGATAGTGTGTACTGCCATTTACGATAGAGTCAACATGACTATGAATTTCCTGTCAAAAACTGTGATCTATTTTTCCACCCTTTAATCTCTAGGCTGGTCTCATGACTCACTTTGACTAATAGAATGTGGAAGAAGGAGTAACACTATAGGACTTCCAAACCCAGTACTTGAAGAGGCTGCTTTCATTTATACCTTCTTGAAACACTGAGTTCTGGAGAGTAAATCTAGGCTACTGTAAGGGTGACACCACGTAAAGAAAGAGAGGCCAAGGCATCCCACCCAGATATGGCTCCAGACATGTTGGCGAAGGCATCTGAGACCAGTCAGCCCTGCTAACCTTACTGAAAATGCATGAGTGATCTCAGCTAATACCATATTGAGCAGAATTACTGCCTAGCTGCCCCCCTCCCAAATTGCCAACTCAAAGAATCATAAGCCAGTAAATAGATACTATTTTAAGTTTAGGGAGGGTGTTTTGTTACAATCATAATTATTTTGGAATTTCTTTTCAGTTATGTTTTTTTCTTCACAGAGGTTTTAACGATTAACCTTATGCTACCTATTGCCTGGAAAACATGATAAAGAGACAGATATTAAACTGTAGGTATCACATACATAAACTTACCATTAACATAAAGTGTCTGTGTAGTCTGCCTTTGTTTGGGTTCGAGTTCCATTTCTTCGACATGTAACTTAGCTTGACAAACAAGAGCTTTTCCATTATCTTCAACGGTAGGGATGAAGGTCATTTCCAAACTTTTTGTCTCTAGGTATTTCATATCCATATCCTCCAAAAACTCCTTATTCTTCAGAATAGTTTCCCCCTTAAGTAACTCAATCTCCAACCGGTCAAAGGGGTACACCCCAGGAATCTTGCAGCTTACGGTGACAGGGATCCCGCTCACGAGTGGACCACTCATCTCAATTTCTGGATCTCTAGGGAATGCTGCAAATCCAAGCAAAAATGATTTTTATACATGACATTCAAGGAAAAATTGAACTAAGCTTTATTAAATGTAAAGTCCTCAAAACAACAGCTTTAATTCACCTGGGATAGAATGACTGTCAATATATAAATCATCACAGTATTTATAAATGACATGTTTATGATACTATATATGAATCATGTTGGAAGCAAAAACTACTTAGTACATCCAGTCATTGAGTAATAAATTTTCACTTCTTATTTTTTTCTTCTTAATATGCAATCTTGCTGTGTGCCATGGCTTGATCTTTTCTAAGTACACATCAGCTTCTACTATCTTATTTAGTCAGTATGTATTTTAAATGTTTTAAATATTTGCCATGTTACATTGAATACTTAGTATAAACTAGTCCTTTAACATTTATTATTTCAGTCTTCAAAGCAGCTACGCAAAATCAGTATTACTTAACTTATTTTATAGCAAGGAATATCGAAACATACAGAGGCTGAGACTTTCATCACGCATTATAGCTGGTAAGTCACTAAGATGGGCTGAGAATCCATATTTTTCCGACTTCAGAGACCAGCTTTGGTTTTACAGACCTGCGTGGTCTCTCAGTATCAAATAAGGCAAACAGAGAAGTTCTCAACTTAGTTTAAATTTTAATGACCAAATTTAGACAGCAAGTTTTAAATATTTCTCAGATAATACTTGTAATCAAGAAAAGAACTGCCTTAACCGTATTCTTTATAAAATAGTACAAATCAATGAAAATGAGACTAAAATAGCTATCAAGGGCAAGAATAATGCTTAAACTTTTTTTTTTTCCTTAAGCAAAATGTTGTTAAAGCAATACGTGCTCGTGTATTTCTATGTCGCAATAAGACTCCACGGCTGGTTCTCATTTCTGCTGGGAATGTGCTTATCTCAGCAGATTGTGGACTCTGGGTAATACGATAATGCAAATAAAATTTATCCTTCTTTTGAGAGACCCAAATCCCTTTACAGGTATACTCTAACTCATTCTGAACAAAATCCTGAAGGGTAACACAAGTTTGGGCAGGGTTTCTGGTAGAAAATCTTTACAATATGTTCTCTTGACTTCTACTGAATAAAATAAGGCAGAGTGACCCTCTCAAAAAAATAACTTTATGGTCACTTTGCATATTTTGTTCCTCATTCAATATAGACTGAGGAACTCCATCAATGTCAAGTCCTGAGAATTGAGGTTGCAAAGAATGTTTATTAAGACGACAAGAAGAGTAAGAGAAAGTGTAGTATATGTATGTGGTATAAATCAACATTAAGATCTAGTGCTGCTTCCTGATTCTGCCTTTCAGCTGAGCCACTGCCACTGACCATCCCCATCTCCAGTCTAACTTCTTATCTTTAATTTGGCTTTCTTCTACTTCCTGTTCCCTTATTTTTCTTTTCCCATCCTGTAGACAGCTCTTCAAATGTGCCTTTAAAACAGTGCCTTAAAACAGTTTAAAACTACTCATTCCAATTGGAGTAGCTGAACAGCAATCACCTCCACCCAGTCATCTGAATGGGCACTGACCCCACAGCACTTGCCTCCAGCATGGAGTGTGTCCAAGAGCACACTGAGAGAGTACTGACAAGGCACAAAGAAGGATTGTGGGTGCTGTGTATATATGTGCTATATACTAAAGATTTAGGTGAATTACGTTGCATCAAACCATTCTGATTCAGATTTGGGAACAATTCACAATGCTAAATTCCTTTTCTAAACATATGGATCTCATTGCACATCAGAGACTTGCATTCTTTTTCTTCCAATGAAACTGAAAAAAAAAAGTAAACAATTCTGAAAAACACTTACAGTAGAGCTCCACCTGGATTCCCTTTTCCACTTTCTTATGTCCACAAGTCACTGTGCACAGGTAAGAGTGCTCATTCTCAAAACTCACAGGGCTCAGGGTCAGTGTGGAATTGGTCCCCTCACTCCTCACCTTCCCGCTCAAAGGACTGTCTATCTGGGTTCTCCAGGAGAAAGATGGTGACTCACAGCCCATGACACCACACGTCAACATGACTGAGTCTCCAATCCGAGCAGCAATCCGGGGTCCAGGAGAGATCTCAACAACAAATGGTTTCTCTGGAACAGAGGTGGAAAATGATGAAAAAACGTAAGAAGACTCTTTTCTTCTTTTATCACATTCTGACATATGATCTTTATTTTTCCTGATCTCCTTTCAGCTAACATCTATGCCAAGAAGAAATTACTCTTTTCCACCTTGGGACCGTCACAAATGAAATCCACCCTTTAAGAATAAAACCATAATAGTTTGTTGATTCATTCATTTAACAAAATGAATAGATACAATTTTGTCAAGAGAGGTTAGTATCTCTTCATAGCAATAATCGAGTCTCTGCTCAAATGTAGTTTATCAAATCACTGTAAGAGTGAACAATCGCTCAAATAATTCAAGTGGTTCTTGTGTGTCAAGCATTATGTAGATTACTATATATATATATATTGTATACATATATAGTGTATATATATACTGTGTGTGTGTGTGTGTGTGTGTGTGTGTATATATATATATATAAATCTCATTTAATCCCCACAACAATTTCATATACTGGTACTGTTCTTTCTTCTTTGTCTTCTCTTTCTCTTTGTGCTTCTACTCTTTCTCCTCCTCCTTTTCCCCCTCCTTTTTCTTCTTGAGGAAATTTAGGCTCAGAAATGCTGAATAACTTTGCCCAGTTTGCAAGTAGTAAAATTAGGACTTGGTGCCAGGTGGGTCTGATTCAAGATCCCAGTTTTTCAGTTGCTACAACTAAATCAAGTCATCCTCATATGGCGATAAAACGATCTAAAAGAGGTGCTGGAAAAAGCTACAAACTGTCTTCTAATTAGATATGATACCCACAGTGGACAAGCATTTAGAGCTTCTGTTCCAGTAATACTGTTATGCCATTGAAAGTCGCATAGATTCACCCTGAAGTCAAAGTCAAAATCTAAGCATTTTGATACATAAGTCACCTCCAAAATTTGCCTGATGCAATATATAAATACTTTACAATCAATTCAGGATCTGAAAGATAAGATGTGAGGGCAAACCCCTAAGACTCAAATATCCTGGAAGGCTCTTTGGCCATCAGTGCTATCCCTGCTGGGCACAGGGGCTTCTTTTGGATGACTGCTATTTAGGGAGAAAGGGAACACCACATCCTGGCTCTGTTTCCCTGAAGAAACTGGGAGTGTTTGGGCAACTCTGAAAGTAACAGATGAGACCCACCCCCCCACCCCCAGAAAAATTACTGAAATCTTCCTTGTAAATTACAGGCTTGGGATAAAAGAGTCTCAAAATATAAATAATCCAAACATATTACATCTTACATGTCTCTCATCTGTGCCATGAGTTATTTTTCTCAATAGGTTTGTCTAATTGTGACATCTTAGCATTTTGTAAAGTAGATTCTCCTCAAATTACCTCAATAAACTGATATGCTATTAGATTTTGAAAGAGAGCTCATTCACAAAACAACCAGAGCTTCCACATTTCTTATATGCTAATATGAGAATGAGGAACTTTAAAAACAGATCTACTTCCCGCCTGTGAAGATTTCTCAGATTATTCTTTACAGTGGCCACGTGTATTGCCATGTGAACTTGGAATCGCTGGAGGAGTAACTCTTTTAGGTAGCTGGAAGCCTTTTTAAAAGTACCTTCAGTACTTTAGCTCAGTAGTATCCCGTGTGATGAAAAGTACAAAACAACTCTCCCCAAACCCAAAATACATACCCTTTGTACACTGAAATAAGATACAGTTTATTATGGGGTGGCACTATTCCAGGATGAATGATTGGCTTTATACAGTTTTATTAGTGTAACATCTTTCCTGGTCACTTGAGAATGCTCACCTAACATCCAACTGAGGTAATCTACTTATGGTGAGTTTGATTTTTATTTTAATTGTTCAAGTTTAAACACTGTGTTTTCACATTTTAAAAATTTGTGTTGTGCTGGATATAGTGGCTATAATCCCAGCTACTTAGACAGCTAGTGGGGGAGCATCACTTGAGCCCAGGAGTTTGAGTCCAGCCTGGGCGACATAGCAAGACCTCATCTCCCAAAACAAACAAAAAACTATGTTTCCCATGTTTATAATCTACACATTAATTCAACAAGCATTTGCTGAACATTTATTATGTATTAGGTAATGTGCTAAGAGTCCAAACATTCACACACACACACACAGAATTCCTGACTTTAAGGAGTTTACAGATTTTTTTTTTTATTAAATAGAAACAGGAGGTCTCGTTATGTTGCCCAGGCTGGTCTTAAACTCCTGGCCTCAAGCAGTCCTTCCACCTCAGCCTCCCAGAGTGCTGGGATTATAGGCATGACATTGTGCCCACAGCAGGAATTTACAGTTTAGTGGAAAGATACATTTAAAAAGATATACTATTTTGTCTCTTGCTAAAGAATATTTGAATTATCTATTTATATGCCTGTCCTTCCTTCCTAGTTTGTATGCTCCCCTAGGGAAGTTGTCATATCTTTTTTATGTCTGTATCCCCAGTACCAATTACAATTCTTGGATTCTTGGATAAGGGCTCTTAATATGTGTTGAACTGAACAGAAGTGCATACACGACTATGAGGAGAGTTGAGTGTACACAAAGGAAAGAATACGTAGTTTGGTCTGACACAGTCTGGAACTGGGAGGCTGACATGAGCTTTGTCTTCGAGAATGGCTAAGACTTTGCCAGATGAAGGAAGGAGAAGGTGCATTTCAGGCAGAAGGAACAGCATAAGCTAAGGCACTGAGTTATCAACAAAGCTGCAAAGAGAGTTTCTGATCAGACCATAAAGAGTTCACTGTGACTGTTTTAAGAAATGTGATTGAAATTACAGAAAATGAGCACCTTTTTGTTTAAGGTAATAAACTCTGGGAGTGGTGCATAAGATTGATTATATTGGACACAGAATATTAGCAGGGAGACTATTTAAAGACAATTAGCCATAAAATATGTGAAATACTATTCAGCCTTAAAAAACAAAAGAGGAAATTCTGTCATTTGCAACAGCAGGGATGAACCCAGAGGACATCATGCTAAGTCTAACAAGCCAGGCACAGAGAGACCAGTACCTCGTGATCTCACCTATATGTGGGATCTACTTCTAAAGTCATAGAAGTAGAGAGTAAAATGGTGGTTACCAGAGGCTTGGGGGAGGAGAGGAAGGGAATGAGGAGATGTTGGCCAAAGGGTGCAAAGGTTCAGTTAGACAGGAGAGTAAATTGTTGGGATCTATTGCACATCATGATGACTATAATTAATGATAATATATTGTATATTTAAAAATGGCTAAGAAAGTGAATTTCAAATGTATCACCACAAAAAAAATAAGTGAGGCAATGAATATGTTGACTTGACTTAATCATTCTACATTGTATACCTATATCCAACATCACATTGTAATCTATAAATGTACACAATCATGATTTAGCAATTAAAAATAATATTTTTAAAAAGAAATAATAAAGACAATTAGCTATAAAATTGAAAAGGTGAAGGGGTTTTCATTAAAATGTACCTGTATTAAAATCATGGTAAATGCAACTAAAGAGCTGTTTGGCCCCAGGAAAAGTATGAACTATGCTGAGCCTGGATTTTTAATAGTGTTTTGGTAAAGATTAACGAGATAAAATATATAAAGCAGAAGATAGAATTCCTGGGAAATATTAGATGTTCAATCAATAGGTGGTATCATTATTAATCTCTGGGAGATTCCACTCTGTCATCTGTAAAATGAATACAAAATACTTATTTTTTAGTTATTTCTTGAAAATTGCAGATAGCATATGTAAAATGCCAGAAACATATCTGGTGTTCAATCAATACTGTTATGTAAGAATATCTTGCAAGAGCCCAAATGAGAGATGATAAACTAAGGTGATGGCAAGAGGGGTGAAGAAGAAGAGGTCATATTCCAGGGAGCATTTTGAGGCAGAACTGATAGGATTTAACAGCATAGAATGGGAACATGAATTTAGGAGTAATCAACATATTGTAGGCCAATTCTTGGGAGTCTAGCGTGAGAAGAGAAGAGGACCCAGGGGTGTTAACTTGAAAATACCAATATCCAAGGGACAGGAGGAAGAGACAAAGTGAGGGAATGAAGCAGTGAAAAGGTGGTATGAGATGGAAAAGAATCAGAAAAGCAGAGTCTGTTGACAACAGATGCTGGAGAGGATGTGGAGAAATAGGAACACTTTTACACTGTTGGTGGGAGTGTAAATTAGTTCAACCATTGTGGAAGACAGTGTGGCAATTCCTCAAGGATCTAGAAGAAATTCCACTTGACCCAGCAATCCCATTAAAGGGTATATACCCAAAGGATTATAAATCATTCTATTATAAAGACATGTGCACACGTATATTCATTGCAGCATTTTTTTACAACAGCAAAGACCTGGAACCAACCCAAATGTCCATCAATGATAGACTGGACAGGGAAAATGTGGCACATATACACCATCGAATACTATGCAGCCATAAAAAAACAATGAATTCATGTCCTTTGTAGAGACATACATGAATCTGGAAATCATCATTCTCAGCAAACTGACACAAGAACAGAAAATCAAACACTGCATGTTCTCACTCATAGGCGGGTGTTGAACAATGAGAACACATGGACACAGGGAGGGGAGCATCACACACTGGGGTCTGTTGGGGGTGCTAGGGGAGGGACAGTGGGGGATGGGGAGGTTGGGATGGATAACATGGGGAGAAATGTCAGATATAGGTGACGGGGGATGGAGGCAGCAAACTGCCTTGCCACATATGTACCTAGGCAACAACCCTGCATGATCTGCACATGTACCCCAGAACCTAAAGTACAATAAAAAATAAAATAAAGAAAAGCAGAGTCATGGAAACTCTGAGAGGGAAGACTTCCAAGAATTACAAGTAGTATAAACATATGTTTGTGCTAAAGGACATGGCAATCAGGTAGGTCATCAGTGAAACTAAGGGAAGCAATTTCAGCATTGAAGCTGTGTGACTATTGCCCAAATCCCAGTGACAACACTTTTATCATTCCTTTTTTCACATCTACTCACCTTGAACAATTAATTCCACCTCTTTTCTGTCTTTCCCAATCAGATTAACTCCTTCACACACATAAATTCCAGAGTCTTCCCTCCTCATAGCAATTAAGGTGAGAGTTGCATTCCCGGAAAGGTGCTGTAGATTCCCATTATCTAATTTCTTGCCCCAGAAAATCTCTGGAGGTGGTAGACCCTCACTGGAGCATGTCATGGTCACAGAGCCACCTTCTTGCAGCCTTGTGGATGGATTTGCAGAAATAACTGTATTCTTGGGTGATACTGGAAAGGCAAGGAATAATGTTAACCATTGCTAAGCAGCATCCCAGTGCAAGAGAGGTAATGTATTTCTCTTAGACAGTATTTATGTACTTCTACCAATTTGATGACATTACTTTGCCAAATTAGTATAAAAACCACTGAATCATTCAAAATACTCTAGTTTCTGACTAAACTGATCAAGTTACTTTTTTTTATGTTTCATGTTTTTCAGACGGCTATAGATATTCAGAAATTAAGAAGAACCATGTGGCTTAACCTCCCACCTAAGGGTAGGAGTCCCATTTAAGCATTCTTGCCAAGTGCCCATTCAAGTCAGCTCCAACATTTACTGAGAGAGTCAACCCAGTACTTTCCAAGAGTCAATTTGATTTCTGGACAGCTCTACATATTAGCACATTTCTCCCTATAGAGCTGAAATCTTCCTCTTTATAACTAATTTAAACATATTGGCCATACTTCAGTCCTCTGTTGTTACAGAATAAAATAAATCACTTTTTCATATAACTGTGTTTCAAATCCTTAACTAGAGCTCTCTTTTCCAGGTTTTGCATTCTCTTAGGAAAAATATCCTCTATCTTGACTATTCTTCTCAAAATATGGTTAAAACCATTTCCAGCTCATTCTCTTTCAGCTAAACATGCTATAGTTGGCAATACTCCTTTTAAATGTGGTGCCCAGTGAGGAACATAGCATTTTAGTCTAAATAGAGCACAGTGAGGCCACTCCTACACAACCCTGGAACTACAAGACTGCCGCAAATCCCCTGGCAGTGTCAGGGAGATAGGAGGCAATCAACCCCATCACTTTTCCCCTGCCCAATGCACATGTGTATATATACCCATATGCATACACACATGGGCACACACACATATACACACAGAGAATAAGTGCTCAACTTGTCAAGTTTCTATACCTGTGCAACTAATATTTCAAGGCATACTTATAGTAGAGTTTACAAAACAATATTAAAATGTTTCATCATTTATTTTATCATTAGTAATGACACCTAATTGGATAGTGTTCCTATCCAATTAGGTGGCATTACTATTCCCCTTTTATGCACTGGGAATAGAGAAATTAAGTAACCCAAACTCATACAATTAATAGAGCCAGAAATTAAGCTCAAGCCTTCTCAGTCCAAATCCAGTGTTCTTTTCACTGAATTATACTATTGGCACACATTATGTTCTCTATGAATACAAATGGAATAGAAACTATATACAGGTTTCTTTTTGACTTTGCTGCTAAGTTTATTGCTATACACAACCAAGATTGGATTCCCACAAAGACTAGAACATATCGCACAAGTACTTACTGTAGACTTGCAATTCTTTTATAGTCTTCCTTTCTGTGGGCACAGAATCCATTTCATCAATGTGTAATTTAGCTCGGCAAACAAGAACTTTGCCAATATCCTCAATGACAGGAGTAAAGTTTACTTCCAAACTCTTTGTTTCCAGGGACTTCCTGTCTAGATCCTCCAGAAATTCCTGACTCTTCATGAGATGATCTCCTTTCAGTAAGTCCATCTCCAGCCTGTCAAATGGGTATACATCAGGGACCAAACACTTGACTGTGATCAGCTTCCCAGCCTCCAGAGGGCCACTCAAATAAATCTCTGGATCCTTAGGAAAAGCTGCAAAGACCAAACAAATACATGGATGGGCTTTTTCTTTTCACGTGATATAAAGTCTCTTACTGCTTTAACACAATACAAATCAAGTCTAGTGTTTTTGTTAAGACAGTCTTTTATTAGGCAGTATTGCTTAAATACCCTTTTGTGATTTGGGGTAGTTTCAAGGCACAAGAATTGGAAGCAAACATTTTTTTAGAAGATTATTCTATTCTGATCGTATATATATTAAGGGTTTCATGTTATTATAGTAAAAGAAGCAAGAAAAATTAATGTTTATATTGAACCTTACTTGTGGCTGTCACTGTGCTACAGATTTAACACAAATGATTTTATTTTATCCTCACAATAACTCTAAAAGGTAGCGATCACATTTCACAGAAAAGAAGACTTGAACTTAGTACATTGACATAACTTGTCTAAGGTCACACACCTAGTAAACGGTGAAGCTGGGATTTAAACTCAGGATTTCTATTATTTGGTTTTGCTACTACAGTTTTACATTATGTTACATCACATTCTCTTATAGTCAGGGCAGATATATTACTATTTTACAGATAATGACTATAAGGCTGGAAATGTCATTGCAAAGAATAATTATTGTCAAGATATGCTAAGAAATGAAAAGACCAACTTTAAGTAATTAGCTTCTGAAAATCGTGCCTCTGACAGGAATTCATCCACCAGAAAGATACATTTGTGCAATCTTTATGTTCTGGAACACAGATTTTCCTCCTGAAATGCCTAACTCAATGTCCCAACCAGTATTCCATTGGAGTTTCTAGTATACAGAAATGCACTATTTTATATTACCATTGCCTCCTTTGCAAGAGTTACCTTTTCATTACCTATTGTCATGAAGTAACATATTGGTGGATTCAAAACTCTGTGTAGCAAAAAGAATACAAAGGTCTCAACTCTAACCACTATTACAATCAAATTTGAAATAAAGACAGAACTGTTATACGTAATGAGAAACAGATGTTCTTGGAGAAGAACCTCAGGCAACATAATTAAAGCCAGAAGCATCATTTCTCTTTCTTAAATCTTCAACTATTTGGTACTAGTGGACAAAAGACAAAGGAGCTGGAAATTCTTTGCTATGTGAAAAAACATGGTATTTTTAATTTTTCCATCAATAATTTCCATCCCTTATATTCTGTAAGAAACGTTTCTCTAATCCACACAGTTTGATGTCAGGTAACATAAGAACTTGCTACTTTTCCCTGTATTTACATAAGGGGACCTTTCAAGGAGCTCAGGAGCCTGCACAGACGTAAACTATGCATGTACAACCAGCATAATTGAAAGCAGCCAGCCAAGCACAGTTTCTTGGGAAGCTTGAGCAAGACTTGGGACTTGTTGCAAATCAATTAAGCTTACTGGGGAAAGTTAGGCTCCGGTACAATAGAACAGAATCAAAGTAATATAATCAAATGAGGTCTTCATAAGGACATGGCCATAAATGGGCTGTTTTTTAGAAAGAGAGGCCATTGGTAACAAAAGGCAAATGATTTATGTCTGGTTAGTTTTTTACTCCTCTTGCTAATTTTATTTGCTGAATTGAGAATGGAGTGAGATACATTTTGGCAGGCTGGTAAACTAGGGCATCCACTCACGTTCACGAGGCAAATCTAAGTCATTATACAAGTATCTTTGAGGCTGAGGACCAAGGCTTCAGGGCACCAAAACAAAATCCTAAATGTATCAACACCAAAGTCAAATGAGTGAAACGTTTGCAGATAGTAACAATTATGTCTAAGGAGAAAACTTTTACACTAATACCTGTTACTAATTATAGATCTTCTACTTACTGTTTAAACTAATTTTAAGCATCAACTTGCATAAAGGAAATGAATACAAAAATCCCTGAAGGATAGAATTCATAAATCAATCAGACACATAAGTAAGTAAACATTTAAGGATATAATCAAATGGAAATATTTTTTGATAAAACAAAAAGAACCTTGGAGATTATCATTTTACAGTTAAAGAAATTAGAGCACAGAGAGGCTGAGTCTTATACATGGTCACTGTGTTTATGACAGAGGTAGAAATAGAAGCCAACATTTGGATTTCTGCTCTCTCTTATGCTAGCCTTAGCTATCCCTAATTTTCCTGATGTTATATTTTCTTTAGCCAAGAATATGTGAATATCTATTTTAAAACTTTCTTAAAATATCATTTTTAAAAAGATATTTTAAAGTAAAATTAAGAGGAAACCAAAGATTTTCTAAAGCACTCACAGTAGATCTCCACCTGGATTCCTTTTTCCAGTTTGCTAGATCCGCAAATTGCTGTGCATAGGTAAGAGTGTTCATTCTCGAAACTAACAGGATTCATGGTCAGCGTAGACGTGGTCCCCTCATTCCTCACCTTCCCGTTCAATGGGCTATCTATCTGGGTTCTCCAAGAGAAAGATGGAGAGTCACAGCCTGTGGTGCTGCAAGTCAGTGAGACGGAGTCACCAATCTGAGCAAGAGATCTAGACTCAGGGGTGGTCTGAATTTTAAAAGCTTGAGCTGCAAAAACAAAAAAGAGAGAAGCAAACTTACCACTAGTTTGTCTAGTATTCTATTCCTTCTTCTCTTTATAATGTTCAAAATATGATCAGACTGATCTCTTTCCTAAGCTGCTTCAAACTAACTGCAAGATCTCCAAAGAGCACCGAAGTCACTGCCAATAAAGTTTTTGGAATCATCTTCACCAAAGAGAATTCTCAGTTCCAACCTCGATGCCCATTTATCAAAGCTGTTTTGTTATTTGCTAAGTTTGACCTCAATATCAAGTACAGAAAATGGAGACAGACCTGCTAGCGACAGGATCCAGATTACTCACTTGCCTTTGGAAAAAAAGGGATCAAAAAAACATCACTTGTCGGCTCTAACTATGACAGTACAATGGTACATAGCAAAACTCAATTGCATATTAAAAGTTAGGCTAAATCAACTTTTCCTACTGTTTAAAATCCTAGTGCCTTTACTTCACTACTATTGCAAAACTGACTGAAGCCAAAACCAGGGCTAAAATGGAATGCTAACATTTGAAACAGATCAAGGATAAGAACTTACAAACTGCAAACATTATCCAAAGTATATTTGAGGCTCCAAAGATCACGATCATCTTCCCAGGCATTTTAAGTTGTTGCCGTGATGAGAAAGTAGTGGTTCCAAAACCCCTATTTCTGGCACACTTGTAAGTGCCTGAGGAAGGGTGTTCAGCTCCTAAAGCCAGTGAGGCCCGATGTGGAGTGAAATAGAAAGTCTGCGCTTTATAAAGGGTCTTGTTGCAGAGGCAGGCAGAGGGAAATCCCTTCAAGGGGAAACCCAGGGCAGAGCCAGGGAAAAAGTTGACCGGACTCCCAGCCAAGTTCCAGTGTTAACCCCTTCAGTTGCTCTCAGTGCTGAAGCTGCTCTCTCTGTCCTGGAAAAAGAAGACCCTTCCAAGACTACAAAATAAAAGCTTTTCCTAATCTTCGACTCCAAAAGGCTATGTTTACTAGAAAGGTAAAGGACAATGCTGATTGCAGAATGAAGCTTTCTAAATCCAATGTGAGATGGGGAGCGGGAGTGGAAAGACAAAAAAAGGAGAAAGAGTGGTAAATTATACTCTGGTTTTTGAACTGGATAAATAATCACAATGCCATGTGAACTGATTTTCTCCATCAAGGAAATATATTTGCAATTCTAAAAGACATTAAATTTTTTTCTCTTAAAAGAAAAAGGAAAAAGTTATTTCCTTAAATGAGTCGATTTTTAAAAAGGAGCTAGCATAACTTTTTAGTTTTGTATTTATTCATAAAAACAGTTCCTTTGGCACCAATCATGAACTTTTTGAAACTATTTTCTTGAGTGGAAAGTAAAGTAACTGACACTGCTGCCAAAACAAGGGAAACAATTTTTCTTTTTGTTTTCAGAAAAGTCACCAATACTTTGGTTACATTGCTAGATAACTGGAATTCTTTTGCAGACTTAAATGCAAACGTATGGAATCCATTTGAAGTAGCAAATCTCTGGGGCTGTGAGATTTAACCACAAACCTAGGTAAAACATTAAAAATAATATGTTTTTATTATAGGGAAGGGGACAATAACCAACTTTATGTTCCTTTTCCTCCCAGTGAAATGCCTTTAAAAAAAATCCCAATTAACTAACTGGCTTAGCCTTGCACACAAATAGCCCAAGACCTTGCAAAATGCTTGCCCATCAGAAAGAAACCAGAATAGCCACTTCCTCATATTAAACACATGCAGGTCTGCCTCCCCCATTGGATCATCAGTTCCTCTCATAGCCAGAACCAGTTCTTGTTCATTGCTGTATTTACTTCTACAATATCGAATGCATGATTTTCCACTTAGTGGACACAAAAAATGCAATAATAAATATTGTACATTTGGAAAAGAAAATTTTCTAAATACTAGTAATAATATGTAAATATGGCATGAAAAAGCGTTCAATTCTACAAGAAAATTCTAAAGCTCAGAGACTCACTGAGATGTGTACAATAAACTTGTACTATATAATATTTATACTATGTAACAAAGGCCATAGCTGAGGTCTGGAATCTATAACTGTCTCTACCTGGCTGGAGAGGCTTCTGGTCCTCTTGGATATTGATGTGGCTCCCACTAAAAGACAAGGAGGGAAAAATAAGTGGGAGACACTGTTCTAGGGCTGTGGGTATATATAAGTGTGACTTCATTGACCAAATATCTAGGGATCAGAAAAATAGATTCAGGAAATATTAGCTTGTAAACAAGTAACCCAAAGGTCCTTTACAATGTTTGTGTCATCATCATGTAAGTTCACTACATAACTTCAGAAGAGATCAAAAGGGTATCATGGAGTTTGAATATGTTCATTTAAGACTCAAAGACAAATGGCCAATAAGATCCTTGGGATCATTATGACCAAGCTATGATAAATTACTTCAGTTCTGAGTTTGGATATGATTCTAAGCTTGCAAAATTGGAGAAATGCCTAATCTACTGATTGAACTCATAGTGGTTCTGGCAAATATTTGATCAAGTCCCTTACTATGTCTTTGAGTTGGATGCCATCTGAAGTCCTACCTGCTCCTCCCAGGTCAAGCAGATTACACCCTCTTCTGTGGCCTCACTACAACAAGTGCGTATTGATGGAGCATTTATGATCCTGCATTTACCTGTTAATATGTCTATATTTCCTACTTCACTACCTCATATGGTTTCAGTTTTTCATCTCAACATCTAGCCTAAAATAAGGCACTTATTAAAATTTGTGGAATGAATGATCAGTTGCAAGTGTAAGGTTAACAGACTGAGACTAACCTGCCTGAATAAAGTATTACTGAGTTTTGTCTTTGAACTTGTTCAGTTTAACATTTTTATTGGTAGCATAGAGCACATGATATGGTTTGGTTGTGTCCCCACCCAGATATCAGTTTGAATTTCCACGTGTTGTGGGAGGGGCCCTTAGGGAGGTAATTGAATCATGGGGGCAAGTCTTTCCCGTGCTGTTCTCGTGCTAGTGAGTAAGTCTCACAGGATCTCATGCTTTTAAAAAGAGGAGTTCCCCTGCACAACCTCTCTTTCTTTGCTTGCCACCATCCATGTAAGACGTTATTTGCTCCTCCTTGCCTTCCACCATGATTGTGAGGCTTCCCCAGCCAGGTGGAACTGTAAGTCCATTAAACCTTGTTTTCTTCCCAGTTTCCAGTATGTCTTTTTCAGTAGCATGAAAACAAACTAATACAGGACATAAATATCTATCTTATTAATAATGCAAAACTGGGAAAGACAGTTAACCTTAGAAATGACAGAAATGAGATAAAGAAGATCTCAAGGTATATAATAATCTTTCCAAATGATGAAGTAAAATTTAATAGGAATGCATTAAAGTTCAACATTTAAATGTTTCAAATGCTTGAGTACAGTATGGGAGAGATCTGATTTGGTCACAATTCGTAGAAAGAAGGCCTTGTGGTTTCATGAATCATAAAATGAACATTGCCATGAGATATCAAAATATCTGTGATGAGCCCAGGTTGCACTCCTAGTAATTCAGTCTTCCAGTCTTCTGAGACCATAGTCTCTGAGCACTAAACACTAACCAGACCACATTGGGAACCTGGGTGTCTAATTCAGAGTGCCACTCCTTAAGAAAGATACTGGCAAAATAGAGGGTGTCCAGAGGAAAGTAATAGCGCCTATTAGAAGCTGTTGAAGGAATAGGACATATTATGTCTGGAGAAGAGCCACCTATGAAGCAATGTGATAAATGAATGACTAATGCACAGAGGAA
The DNA here is from genome assembly GCA_004027715.1 of Plecturocebus donacophilus. Classification (NCBI taxonomy): domain Eukaryota; kingdom Metazoa; phylum Chordata; class Mammalia; order Primates; family Pitheciidae; genus Plecturocebus; species Plecturocebus donacophilus. Next base: position 5,832 of record PVKP010022546.1, on the reverse strand, counting down.
GGAATTTACTTGTTGCTCTGTGCTATACCAAAAACTAAAAGTACGACTCATAGGTAGGCAGTTACCAGATTATTAGCTCTAGAAGAACTATGAATGTCAATGTCTTGTTCACCATTAGCACTTCAGCACTTTTAACACAGAAACCAGTAGATACCAGGGGCTCAGTAAATCCCTACTGAATGAGTATATAACAATTTAAAGGAGAGCTTGACCCAAAGTCCAAGAGTCTTGTGTTCAAGTCCAGCTACTCTACCTAGGAATTATGAAACCTTCACAACTATATACAGAGCAAGTTTACAAATGCTCAGATAAGGGTGGTAGTATTATTTCAAGTCAATCACATCATTTTACAGCTATCAATCAACACTGATCATGTGAAATCTCTTTAAATAAATAAAGTACTATATAAATGGTATGTACTAATAATAAGATATAACAATATTAAGTTGATTGTAAAAAGTACTTTCCAGTTAAATCTTTTCAAAATGCAATAGATCACCTTCTGAATTCACTAGCTATTAATCACTGGAAGTATTCAAGCAATGGTTGGATGATATCTGTGGACAATATGGTAGAAGTCAAGTTTTGCCTTATATGAGACACAGAACTAGATGGCCATTAAGGTACCCTCTAATGCTAAGATTCTGTTATCAGGGTCAACACGACCCATTTTTTTTCTAGTCTGACTTCACCAATCCCTTCATTGTCCACATCCAAGCCATAATTATCTTCTGATACTGCTGTAGTCAGACACTAAGATGCTTCAGGCATACTTCTTTCCACTTATTTAATAACTACTGAATTCAAAGCAACTCCAGCACTTTCAGGACTTTTAATTAGTCAATTTAGTATGAGCCTCTCTGAAGCAGAGATGATTGTTAACCTTTTTTCTTGGGTGGCCTAACACATCTGAGGAAAGTGACTTTCTTAGCAGTAACTGCAGCTCATTATGGCAGCAATTCCTTCTTTGATTTTTTTATTTAAAATTTTTATTCTTGCCAGAATATGTCAGCAGTTCTTACTGCTGAGAGGAGGAGTAATTCTTTTTTTGCAGGACATTATAAAATGGGGTAGGAAAAATGAAAAACCATCTCAGTAGATTATATAATGTCAACTACTTCCCCAGTTGAGAATCACTAAACTAGATAGAGTCAAAGGATCTATGTCTATGATTCCATTTGTCTTTATGTAACAGCAATGTTTCACCGTAGCTTAATTAACTAGTGGTCTAAGGGTACACAGTTCAAGGCTGGATCAATTACCAGAGAGAAACATCGAGGACCAAGATTGATTTCAGATCCAGTTTTATCATCCTTTACATGTAACAAACCTTCATGATTCTAAGATGGCTTCATTGTCAAACATTACATCTGCATTTTAGTCAGGAAAGCAAGGAAAAAGTGAAGGGCAAGAAGTCAAAGCTAGTGGAGTTTGTCTCCTTTTAAATAACTTTCTAAGAAGTCACAGGCAATAATTTCCACTCATATCTCATTGAAAATGTAGGGGATTAAATATTTTAGCTGAATACATGGTGGCCTCCAAATAAATTAGGATTCTCTTTATAAGGAAAAGGGAAGAGTAGATGATGAGTAGGCAGGCAATTAGCAGCATCTGTCACAATTTCCTAATTCAGTTCAATTCATAGAATGTTTATTGAGAAACTACTATACTGACACGTTTCTAGCACTGAAATATACAGATGAAGACATGAACACAATTCCTATATCAGAATGGAAAAGATCTGTGTGGTATTAGCAAAGAACTTTCACATAGTTCAACTCAGAAGGGTTGAACTTTTGTGACTCAGAAGTGTCACTTTATTTCCTGATTATGGATAAATAAAGTGTCACTTTATTTCCTGATTCCAGATAAATAAATGGTGCCTATTCTAATAGGCGCCATTTATTTATCTGGAATCAGGAAATAAAATATATTACAGTAAGCTGATAGAAGTGTGAGATTTTCTGGAAAGCAAACTACAGGAAAGATCCTTATCTGGTAAGAATCTTGCTTAACCATGAATTTATTGTGACCTATTGGAATTTTGGGGAAAAAAAAGTTATTTCTTAAGAGTAAAAACTTCTATTTAATGAAACATGCACAAGATATGAGTGATTTATTGAATTTTAATATAGCACTAAATGATGACATAAAGTAATAATAGGAAGAAGACTACCAATATGAAAATTATTACTTCCTTCTCTTTTCTAAATTTATTTAATAGAATTCAGAATGTGATCATTTATGCTTTTACTATTCCGTGTGATTACATTTGGCATTTCAGGTGGACAGAGAGAGGTGCCTTTGTATATTCCAGTTTATCCATTTGGGATGAACTTCCCTCTTTGCAAATCTGTTTCTGGCCTTCTTAAAAAGAATTTTGCCTTGTATTTGTTTTATTGCTTACTGTGTCCAGCTGGAGCTTTATGTTTTTGACATATTTAACCTCTTTAAGTAGAGAAGTCTTACTCATTTTTACATATTACCTGATCTGATGCTCTGTCTGCCCTCAGTACCTATGAAGTTATATGAAATAAATAAACATGTTTTTGAGGCAATAATTCAGGACCTTTCTTTCAGTTACTAATAACATTTCACATTTGTAAAACTCTCTGTTGTTTTTGCTTGCTTGCTTTTTGTTTTGAGACAAGGTCTTGCTCTGTCACCCGGCTGGAATGCAGTTGCACAATCTTGGCTCACTGCAGCCTTGATCTCCTGAACCTAAGCAATCCTCCCACCTCAGCCTCCCAAGAAGCTTTAGGACTACAGGCATAGGCCACCATGCCCAGCTAATTTTTCTGTATGCATGTAAAGATAGAGTCTTACCATGTTGCCCAGACTGGTCTCAAACTGCCACCCCAAGAGATCCTCTCACATCAGCATCTCAAAGTGCTGGGATTACAGGCATGAGCCACTGTGCGCAGCCTAACATTTGTGTGACTCTTTATCTAAAGCAAGCTTGTCCAACCTGTGGCCCAGAACAGCTTGGAATGTGGCCCAACACAAATTTGTAAACTTTCTTATACATTATTGTAAGGCCAGTTGCCTTGCTGGGAGCTCGGATGCACCTCCCCCCCCACTCCTTTTTCCCTTTCACAAGCCCCGAGCAAGCTCAGACATGCCCCAAGCAAGCTCAGACATGCTCGGGCATGTTCCCTTCTCCCTTGCTCGCACAGCCTGGTTTTCTCTTAAAGAGCCCAGTATGCAAACAAGGTGCTGCAACCATAGCTTCTTAATAACCAATAGCAGCTAAGCCCTAACAACCAATAGCAGTCGAGTTTTAACAACCAATAGCAGGCAAGTAATTCCCACCAACAACAAGCCAAGTCCTAGGTCAAGGCTTGTAACTTACCCAATAGCAGTCTTGCTCTCCCACAACCAATCGAGCTGTTTCACTCCCTATAAAAACCCCCTATCTAAAAATAGACTTTCTAAAAATAGCCCAAGTCACTCCCTATAAAACCCCTTGTCTGAGAGAAGTCAGTGCGACTTCTCCGGCCCCTCCTAACCGGACCGTAGAACCTCACCTGGGAGCCTGAATAAATTCCCTTGCATTAGATTATCTTGGTGCTGGCCTCAGTTTCTTCGCTTTATCCTCGGAAACAAACCTCACAAGTGGTGCCGAAACCTGGGAGGAGTTGTAAGATCCCTCCTGGGGGAAACTGACTCCTCCACTCAATGCCGGACCGGGGAGCAGCCGTTTCACCACAAGGTAAGACTTCTGTTGCCCACTACCCCTCCCGCTGCTTGCCTCATCTCGTGGATCCCTGCTAACAATTGCGGCCATGTCAGGGACTCCTTCTTGTTTCTCGCCTTGGGCCCGGGGCCTGGATCTCGTCTCGAGGACCTGAGCATAGAGGAGACGTCCCTACGCTCTTGTCTTCTCCCCATGAGGGGTTTTTAGGGTCGGGATTTTGAGGGAGACGTCTCCACTTTCCTGAACCTTCTCGTTCTCGTTTTAGGGTCAGGATTTTGTGGGAGACGTCCCCACTTTCTTGAACCCTCTCATTCTCGTTTTAGGGTCAGGATTTCGATTCCTGAACCCTCTCGTTCTCGGTGCTCGGTAAGCACGGCCTGAGACGCCTAGCCGCTCTTCCGACCACCCCCGCAGCAGTGATTGAGGTGTGGGTATTCAGAAGCCCCATTACCCTCTGGCTTATACTAAATTCTTTAATTTGAACTAGCCCATTTGGCATAAAGTCTCCCATTAAATAGAAACCAAAAATACAGTATCTCTCTGTTTTTATTTCAATTCCTAATCCTTCGAATTCTCCTCCTAACAATCCTTCTAGTGTCTCCCCTTAAAGCCAGCCCGTACTATGCCTGGTGATTCTACCTCCAGGAATCCTGGACAGAGGGCCCCACCACTAAAACCCAGTACCTTGCCCAAACAGACTGCCAGCCAGCAGGCTGTCAATCAGCCATAAAACTCTAATTCCCAAAGTCCAAATCCCATACTATTAAAAACTCCCAGAATAACTTTGGCCTCTGCTTTCTATATGATCAAACTAACAAAAATTGCCTTAAGTGGAATACTACCTATGGCGGATGCCCGTATGCATCCTGTGTTATACACAAAACTTTCGGGACAGACACCTCCCCAAAGAGTAACATGCTCTCTGCCGACAACCGAGGTAAAGTGTCCCTTATTATCCACGATCCCTGGGATGACCGCTGGGAAAAGGGAACTGCAGGTACAATATACTCCTGGTTCCAAAGCAGCCACCCCAGTGGTACATGGCTAATATATCAATCCTATACCTGTACTGTGCCAATAGAAATAGACCAACTCAACTCGCTAGGCAACACCATCCTACAAAATGAGGCCACTCCAACCAGCTTAAACCCCGAAGCAGTAACTCCAAACCTTTTTCTTGGTTAGCACTGGTGCAACAAGGTGTTAATATGTTAAGTTTAACTGAAGCCATTAACTTTACTAATTGCTTTTGATGTGCCTCCCTTAACAAACCTCCCTTAGCTGCACTTCCTCTCCAAACTGGGTTCAACTTATCACAATCACCTGTGGGACCTGACACCACCCTAACGGGGATCCCGCTGTTCAAGGCACACTCCCAAGATCTTTCTCTCTGCTACGGAACAACTGACAACTCTAGCTGCAACACGACTGTAAAAGTAAGATCCACCCATTATGCACCTCCGGGAGGATACTTCTGGTGTAATGGGACCTTAACCAAAGTTATAAATGCCTCCCTTCCCCTCCCCTGTGTACCTGTTACACTAGTCCCTCAGCTAAAAGTATATGGGCAAGCTGAGTTTCAATCCCTTCTTACAACTCCTCCTCCCCCTGTCCGCCTAAACAAACAAGCTATCTTCCTCCCCGTAGTAGTCGGTCTCTCTTTAGCATCATCTTTAGTAGCCGCTGGAATAGGAAGCGGAGCAATGGGCTACAGTGTCACTTCAGCTGCTCAACTGGAGGACAAGCTCCGTGTGGCCATTGAAGCATTAGCTGCCTCTCTGGCCTCCCTCCAGCGACAAATCACGTCACTAGCCCAGGTAACTCTCCAAAACTGACGGGCCCTTGACCTACTAACAGCAGAAAAAGGAGGTACCTGTATGTTTCTCCAGGAAGAGTGCTGCTACTATATCAATGAATCGGGCCTAGTAGAGGAGAATATCAACACTCTCCACCGTCTCCAGGAAGACCTCTGCAAAAAGCAAAATACAGGAGTTTTGTCTCTAAGCTGGTGGCATCCCATGCTTACTTGGCTAACCCCAGTCATCACTCCTATCATTGTAATTTGTTTACTATTACTAATGGCCCCTTTGCTTCTCAGGTTCCTACAAACTCGTATGCGAGAAATTGGACGAGTA
>PVKP010022545.1:0-37532 GCA_004027715.1 Plecturocebus donacophilus | reverse complement strand
TGATATTCTGAAATATGTATTTGGCTTTCTGGTGCATAGCTCCGAAAATGCTTGTAATCTCTGAAGTGATTAAAGCATCTTTTGCATGCTAATCAGTTCAAGGTGTGATTAGAAGGTTGGGACTTTCATTCTCACCCTCCAATCTCCAGGGAGGAAAGATTGATTGCCAATGAACAACAATATAATAAATCATGCCTATATATTGAAGCCTTCATAAAAACCTAAAAGGACTGGGTTTCAGGAGCTTCCAGGTAGCTGACCATGTAAAAGTGCCTGGAGAGTGGCCACTATGAGAGAGCATGGAAGCTCCATGCCCCTCCCCATGCCTTGTCCCATACGTTTCTCCCATCTTGCTGTTCTTCTATGTCCTTTGTAATATGCTTTATAATAAATGTGTAAACCTAAGTCAAGTTCTTTCCTGAGTCCTATGAGCTGCTCTAGCAATTAATAGAACTTGAGGAGGGGTTTGTGAGAACCCCTGATTTATAGCCAGCTAGTCAGAAGTATCAGTGGCAACCTGCTACAATCATGCACTACATAAGTTCTCATCCATCAACAGCAGAGTGCATATGTAATGGTGGTCCCATGATGGTGCTGAAAAATGTCAGCCTGGTGCCCTAGTGACTTCCTGATATTGTCGTAGAACGACACATTATCTTTTTTATGTTTATATATGTTTCAATAAATACTTAGCATTGTGTTACAACTGCCTATAATATCCAGTAGAGTAACATGCTGTACAGATATGTAGCCTAGGAGCAATAATAGTCTATGCCATATTGAGACCAGTGGGCTGGGGGAGGTCCCTAAATGTCAGTGGGACTTCACCTCCAGCTGGTACCCAGGCTGTTGACATCATTACAAGAAGAAATTAAAGGACAATTTGGAAAATAGTGAAAGTACAGAGATTTATTGCAAAGTGAAAAGGACAAACTCAAGAATGGGGAGTGTGGAGGTACTCAAGAAAGTGTCACACAACAGGATTAGGGACTTCTAGCTTTATGAGTTTCTTTAACCTAGGAAATATTCATGAAGATTCCTGGATAAAGGTGAAGATTTCTTAGAACTGTCATGGTGCTGGTGGGTGTGTGAGTCAGTATGTTAATGAGCATCTACTGAGGTCCTCTAAGGTGAAATCCAGCAATATGTTGGGTCCAGTGGATCTTATCTAGCTTGCCCCACCCCTTGTCTTTTTAGGGTCATATCAGCCCCTAGCTTCTGCAGCTATTTCAATCATTTCGTTTTGCTGGTCATGTGAAACTGCTGCCTGGAATTTTCTGTTCTCCTGTGCCCACCCTGTATTATTTCTATCTCAATACAGCTTAGGTATGTGCTAGGTTGTATCACCTAAGTTTGTATAAAACACTCTACAATGATGAAATCACCTAACAACAGATTTCTTAGAATGTGTTCCAGTCATTAAGTGACACAGGACTGTACTTGAGACTGGCCTTTGAGGTAGGGACAGTCCTGTGGGTCTCAGCCTTTAACCTGTGTGATCTGTTGCTATCTCCAGGTAGATACTGTCAGAATTGAATTGAATTCCAGGACACCCAGGTGAAGTCCACTGGCAAATTTCTTGAGCACCAGAGGGAGAAATCCCTACACGTTTTGTTGACCAGGAGTGAATTGTTCTGTGATTAGTGAGAAGAAAGAAAGAAAAAAAAAGGTTTTTATCCTATTTTTAACACAATTTAATAAATAATCTAACTTATTTCTAACAGAATAAGTTGTTTAATTCCTAGATCCAGATTCCCAGTCTGGAGCTACAGACTGAACAGAGGGAGATCAGAGAGCTAAAAAAAAGTCCCAACTTACATCACAGAAGCCATGATGGTGGGAGCTCATGTCAGGGCCAAAGCTGTTGAATTAGTTTTAGATAAAATCTTATGTTTATTCAGAAGAGGTCAGGGGCAATATAAAGGCAGAGAAATTGTTAGATTCAAGAGCCATCTGGAGTGTAGAAACACTAGGATAGGGTAATGAATTGAATATTGCAATGTAAGAATTCAGCAAGAGACAAAAGGACTACTTGATATTTGACAATATCTTGGAAGAGGACTGGAATTGGCAGGGATGGATATGGGAAGATATTTTTAATTTAAAGTTTATGAAATGTATGTGAAATTTCTGTCTGAACCAGACTTAAATAAGGCCTTGCTTAACTCCTATAGGGTGGAATTCTATGATATATTGAGATAAGTATACTACCATTTATTATGAATGCTGCTTTTCAGAATTGAAAATAATAGGGTCAGAGGAGCTAACTTCAAGCAACAGCTGTGTGATTTTAAAACTCCATGACTCACTAATTTTTTACGCCTTTTTCTGTTTTGCCATTACTTTTAATGGCAAAAGCCACAATTACTTTTCTACGAACCTAATACCAAAAAAGTGATTATATTACCTATCCTAATGTTCTCAACAAAACATTACCTATTCTAAAAATATTACCTACCTCTAAATATATTGCCTATTCTAAAAATATTACCTATTCTAACATATTACCTATTCCAAAATATTACCTATCTCTAAAAAATTACTCTTTCAATGTTCGCAACAAAAATGTGAAAACTGAATAAGGTAAAGAACATTGCAACACTTGTATTATGCTCTTCCTCTACGCCATTCTTATCTCCTTTTCTCCTTCATAATAAATACTGCTTGTGTGACCTGAAAAGACACATGAGAAAAAATTTAAGGATACATGTATATTTCTTTACAAATGACAAATTTAGCATAGTTTAGTGTGATTTGCCTAAGGAGAGAAATCAGTCGTATTTTTTAAGTGCTGGGAACATGAAAAATATATTACTTTAATCAGAAATTAAAAAAAGAAAACAGAATCAATTTGGGAAAAATCTAGAGCACCAAAAATGTCTAACAGAAGGTAGATATCTATCATTTTGCTCTCCCTATTTATCTCATATTTCCTGTCCCAAAATAGTGTCAAATCTTTTAAAGTACAATTCATGCATTAACTGTGTAATTTCCTAACTGGTGGTTTCCAGAACATATGATTGCAATTCATTCTAATGTAAGCAGCTAAAACTGGAAATGCCCTGTTCCTGGTGATGTTTCCCTTCCATGTCAGAGCTGGCAAGTAAACTTAGAATAACCTCAGAATCACTGATTAATCTACAACAGTTTGTTCTCCATGGTTTACCTGTCAGTTTATTGCTTCCATAATACTGTTTAACAAACCACCCAAAACCTCAGTGGCTTACAACAACAAGCATTTATGCTCATGCCTCTGGGTCCACAGTTTGGTGACAGTTGGACTGATCTAGGCTGGGTGGGTTGGCTAATTCTGGTTCAGGCTGAGGGTCAGCTCAGTTTGGCTCCAGACTATAGTTCAGCTCAATTTGTTTCCACATATCCTTGATCTGGGGCCTAATATGGGAGGGCAATGGCTCCCAAGGGCCTGCTCTTCTCAATGGGCGATCACGGGTAGAAGGAACCAAGCCACACTAGGGAAGTACATTTGAAGACTCCACTTGCATCACCTCTGCTAATCATCCTATTGGCTAAAGCAAGTCACATGGCCAAGCTAAACATCAATGGATCAGGGAAGTACACTCAACAGTAAGAGAAGACAGGACTGAATATTTGTCAAACATTGTCCACCCTATCATGTCATGTTTGCAAAAATGTTGCTTATATTTTGTGAAAACATTGTCTTAAAACTATATCACTTTAGAAATCCTAAGTTGGAGTCTTAGTGTAACATAAATATAGTGTAGCTATAAGACCTATTTTAAAATCTAAGGACACCTGGTCTTAGCCCAGAGGAAATGGAATAATCTTCCTATTAAAAGGTATTTCAGTAAAGAATGATGTTTTATTTTCCATCAAGACTATATATATAGAAAATCACTGGGAAGTTCTAATAGTTGTTTTATGTGTATATTGTCCTCTACTACATGTGAAATTAATGGTATATTAATATAGAGTAAATGAAAAAAATCTTTCATTACATAGTATGCAGCTAGCCTGTGGGGTTCGTTGTCACAAGAGGTCATGGAATCAAATACTGTGGCTAGAATATTGAAAGCTGTTGGAAAATTTTATGATGACTAATGGCATTCATCATTATTCATGCCAAGCTCCAGGTAATGAACTCTCCCACTTGAGGCTCTGACTGATCACCTCCTGGTTGAATGGAATGGTCCCCTTTGTGTAGCTAAACAATAGACTATTCATTTGGGAACATCCATAAGATTGAAAAACGGATAAAAGATGAATATTGAAGACTTCCAAAAATCATATTATGCTTCTACATTTTTATATGGTAAGGGCAATCTTGTCTGTAACTACCAAAACTGTTTTTTGTTATTATGTATTTAGACCAATTGCCTTTGATCACTCTGAAGGGAAGAGATATTAATATTGCACTTATTTCTCAACTGTATATAAATAGACAATCCATTTTTATTGCAGAATTCCAAGAAAAGCCTCAGACTCTCAAAGATAAAGAAAAATCTTTGCTTTTTTTTTTTAAGATTTATATTAGGATTAATCTAAGTGAGAATCCCTATAGTTTCAAGTACAATTTTGCTTTCCTCACAGTAAATTCTCCACTCCCCAAGGTAATACAGGAAAAAATGCAAATGTTACTGTTTGCTTCTGGGTTAAGAATACAACATCATTTCTCTTTCTGCAGTATGAAGTGGAAAGATAGTAATAAACAGGATAAAGACAACTTTTCAGTGCCTTCTAAATTGTTTTTCACAGTGTTATTTTAAATTTTTTTTTAATTTTGGAAAGATTGCAATCAGAAGAAAAACAAATATATTTACATTTTAGTACAAATAGAAAGTTTACTCTTAAGCCAAAATATACATTATCTGCTAGTTTGAATACATAACCCCTGTTAGTAACATTAATGGTTTTATTTTAGTAAAAGTTATTTTCGTGGGCATAGTAACAATTTCATCTTTTGTGTATAAACAAGGGAAGCAGAATATATGAAATCCTTCAAATTATTTTGAATCATTCATTATTATCAGTAATTCTACGAATAAAAATACATAGTTGAGAGGATAAGGGTTTGAGGTAAATTAGAAAAGAAGTAATATAAATGAGAGAAAGGTTGATGAGGTATCCAGTCTTAGACGAAATACAAAATACAAAGCGGAGGTAAAGTCAGTTCTTAAAAAACAAAGTTGACATTTAGCTAAAAGTCTGTGAAAATTTCCATGTCTATTCATACTTAGAGGTATGAAAATAATGTTATAGATATGATTATTTGTTGTTTCTAATTTTACAGATGTAGTTCAAAAACATTTACATCTTAAAACTTTGGTAGAAGTTTATTTCTGGCTACATAGTCCAGATTGTTTGTTGGATTACTTTTATTTGACAATATAAGAATCTATTAGGAATTTGTAGCCCCTCATTAATTTCATAAAAGTGAAAAGAAACATAGCACTCATAATTCTCTTTTGGAATACAAAAGATGCTTGGCATTTCAATAGATCTATTTTGATTATCAAAGTGATCACAAAAGTCTGTGGACTAAAGTAGCTTGTAATTTTTCTGAGACATAAGTTTAACAGATGGGGTGTAGTAGAACTGTTACTTAGGTCACCAAGATGGATGCAGCTATCTAGTGTTGTATGTCTGAGGGAATGTGGCTGGGAATGCCAAAAAAGTTGGCATTTGAATCATAGTTGTTCTTTGCGGCAGATGGGCTACTCACAGGATCTGGAACAGGAAAAAAGTACCTTCTCCCTTCTTCCTGCCCTCGATGTACTGACTATTTCTCTTACTCAGTACCTAACAATACCTCAGCTGAGAAAGGAGTCCAGGAAACTGTAGAGATGAAGCCTCAGCATCATCACAGGAAGGGTATAGAAGCTGGAATTGGTTATAACAGAGGAATGATAATCCAAAAGCTTGTTTAGTTTCTGCGGGGGGAAAAATTCATTACCAATACTATAACAGCTGTAGAAGGTGAATGTATGTAAAGAAGTGATGGTATTTGAAAATATGGGGATTTCATAATGTATGTGGGGATATATTGCATAAAATCTGAATTTTTAATTAGTTTAAGCAAAACTGACTATCCTATTATATATTGGATCACTCAGTTTGCTAAAGAATCACACTTTTAAGCATGTAGACAATACAGAAGTTTCAAAATCAACTATTACTATCAAATTGAATCATCTTTTACTCTCCCGTTTTTTAAAACTGCCATTATTTTATATTGATAAAGAAATATGTAGTCATGATATTTTATAGAAAAACCAGAATATATAGTAAAGATAAATATAAAAATTAAAACCGTAACTTCAGAATAGTGAAATAACTTCTGCTACATAACAGATGCAATATTTTATTTTTTTCTCCCATTGTATTCTGTAATTGGTCATTGCTGGTACACAGGATAACTACTGAGTTAAGCATATTCATCTTTATATCTAGGAGCTCTATTAAATCCTTTCACTAACCCTCTTTATTCTTGAGATTCCAGGTAGAAAATCATGCTGTCTATAAACAAATTGGAATTCTGTCATCTTTTAAAAATTATACCACTGCTTCTTCTTCATATTATGTTTAATTTGTCAGAACACAAACAAACATTATACTTGTTTCTACTAAATTGAGAATGACTCTCGGAATTAACTTTTTACCATGCTTACCTGTATTACTCTTATAGTTTTTAAACTATTTGTCAGGCACTGGTTTGTTGCCACACGTACAAGAAGTAATCTGTTGTTATTTGGAAGTAAATCGTGCATTCCTCAGGTTCTCCATTGTTTTAGAGTTCCACATTTAAAAAGAGGTTTTTAAATATATATTCTGAAATACATTCATTGAATAATTCAGGTATCATCAGCTAAAGAGTACTGAATATTGTACTAAATGCTGTGGTGAGGAAAAACTGAACCCACTAAGACCAGGAATTGTTTTCAGGTAGTTTTCATTACAGTTGGTTTGGTAATGAGAGCTGTCACAGTAACTCATGATAAAGATACCAAACAAAAATAATAGTTAATATTGAGTGCTTACGAAGTGCTGGTCACTGAGCTTTTACATAGATTATGATAATACTAAATCTTCACATTTATCCTTTTAGGTAGTGTTTGCAGTTACGTAAATGATGAATCAGAGGGCCAAATGAACTTGAAGTTCTTGTAGGCCACTTTAATCCCTAGGCATGCCCCATTTAGAGTGTCAGCAGCCTGGCCTAGACTCTTCTTAAACATTGTGTAACACATTCCTCTGAGAACTTAGAAAGGAGTGTCAATTAGCTGCTAATAGTTCATGACAGTTTTATGGAGGTTTTAAAGATGATATGGTATTTTGAGAGTTGAGAACAATCTAGACAGCTTCTCTCTAATAAGATAGTGGTGTGAAGAGGTCAGGACTTGGGAGAAACAATAGTTAGACGAATCTAACTGAAGCAGAGGATTTATAAAGAAGAATCACGATACTGGGCAAAGATTAGGAAAATCATGAATGCTAACCTAAAGACTTTCATTTTGTTTTTACTTTATAAGTAATGGGGAACAACAGAGAAGACAAAACGTTATGAAATAATAACCCACATCCAGTGGACCTTCTAGATATCTTTCAACAGTGAGGTTAGAAAGGGAAATGAAGAGATTTCATCTTAAACAATTATCAAGCAAAAGAGACTCAAAGAAATCATAAGCAGCAATAATGAAGGCCAAGAAAAATATGTGACCTACAGAAATGAGCTACTTTGGATGTGCTAAATACTTTTGCTTTTGCCTATTACAGCCCCAAAGAGGGCAGTCAGTGGGAACAAAGCCTTGGGTTCAAAAGTTCTGATGCAATTTCTGTCTTCAGAATTCTCTCAAACTGAGCTGGAAATATTTTTATCCAAATCCTCCTAAGATTTCCGGTAGCCTCCAGCTATGCTGAACCACTTTCACACTGCTTCAAACCTTCCATTTCTTTTATGTCTGAAATACGGGTTTACCTTATCTTAAAATGCACGTGCATGCATACATGTGCACACACTGCACCCAACAAAAAGAGTATGGAAAATAAAAGTTACAGAAATCTTTAAGAATATCAGAAAAGATTAGCTTTAGATCCTGCTGTGAGGGCCTCATTCACGCTTTATCTCATTAGTTTGTTCGTCCATAGAAATGACCTCAGAAAGAGGTACGTGTTATAAATCTTTATGCTAAAATGCAGAGAAATGACCTCAGAAACAGGGACGTGTTATAAAGCTTTATGCTAAACCACATTTTAATTTACTTGCTAAATTTAAAATGGTTCTGTTTTTAACCATTTTCAGACATTTTGTGTATACCTTAAATTATTGAAAGTCAAATGCTTTTTCAGCAGCTAGCACTTTAGAGTCAGAAAGTCCATCCCATCTTACTTAAATAGTCAGATGTGTGATGACTGGCAATAAAACTAATTGTAATTATGATTACAACTAAAGGTTTCGTACTTCTACTAAAATTTTTAGCTGCCTCAATCCACATTTCCATGTGAAAAAGGACATTTGCATGATCAAATCCGAGAACCATATTTTAGTCATTTTACAAATGTTCACCAGAGTAATTTAAATATATGTGTTAAATGTAAAATATTTTTAGATGATAGTGTCAGAAATATAGTGAGTGACTGATGCCAGAAAAAAAGTGTAACTTTATGAAAATTCAAATTTGCTACACATTTTAATCGACTTTAAATTTCTTTTCAGATGTGTTATTTGAAGCTTTATTGAAAGCAAATAGAAGTTAAACGCTAAATCATTACTGTCCCATAGAAATTTCTGCTTGTTGGAAATGTATACCTGTACTGCCTAATACAGTAGCCATGAGTCACACATGCTCACCATTTAAAATATGGCTGGTGTGGCTGATGAACTGATCTTTACATTTTATTTAATGCTAATTAACTTAAAGTTTAATAACCAATGAAGCTAGTGGCTACTGTATCAGACAATACAATCTATAGTCTGCAAGTACTTACAGTTGAAATATCTCAGTGTATGTTAACCTTTCAACAAGTAAGTGTTGCTGCTTGTGTGTTTTTTGCATACCAATGAATCAATAAATATAAAACACAAAGAAAACAGCATTCATACATACACACACACACACACACACACGTTCTTTCAAGGCTTATAGCAATCGATACAGTAAAAATCCATCGATGCTAAATGACAGAAACTTCAAGTAACCAGATACTTTCTCACAAGTGAATTCTGGCTCTCCAGAGATGGATCTCTGTTAAATGTTTGTTTTATATATTTATATATATCTATATATATTGAAGGAAATACATAACACTATCTGTTAATAAATATGCATACATTTCTCATCAACTTGGAGCATTAGAAATGAACCATTCTCCTCTTTCTTGGCTAAAGGCATTGAAAAGACTCTCGACGTGTATTTTGTTGTTTAAATATATGTCCTTCAAACATCCTGGCTCTGTATGTCTTTGCAGTGTCTTAAAAATATATCCAAGACCTATTTCACATAGTGGTCCTCGTTAATGTACAGTTACAGCTGTTAAAGGTTGATGCATGGTCTCACACAACAGAATAAACACATGGGAGCTGTCACACAAACTTAGTCACCCTCTACCTTTCCAAGACTTGCTTTTGTGGTGCTATTAGTGCTGGGATCCCTTTCTTGTTTTTTACCCCTACTTCAATTGATTCTAGATGTTTTTGGTGGTTTTCCCCTTCTACTGTATCACCTATTTTATTCAAATATGTAGGTGGAATATTTTTAAGTGAATCAATAATGAAGTAGTTGAGACTACAGGCCTCATCACCCTCTACATGCTATTAGTATTAGATTCCCAAGGGGCAACTGTGCAGTGAACCGCGGTAATGAGGTTGATAGTTCATGAAGGGGCTGATGTGACAAATTGCCAACCTGCTACAGGAAAGCCTCCCTAGCCCTCCAGAAGGCCAATGTTATTCCAATTTTCATCCAGTTTTGCTCTCATTCTAAATGTGCCAATGCTAACACCATATTTGAATGATTTCAATGGATACACTCACCGCCCCCCCTTAGAAAGGAGAGCACCTGGTGACATGTACATTTATAATCCCCTTTTCAAATTGACACGCTCTCAGGGTGAATTTAATCAGCATTTGTCAAAGATTTTAAAGCACAAAAAGATGTTTTCTTTTTCATAACTTGTTTTGGAGGTATTTGTGAGACATGTGTCTTCTTTTGCTGCTCTGGATCTGTAAGCACGTTTTAGCTCTATTATTCCTCTCTTGATAGTGATATTAATGGACTTTTGTTGTATTCTCTCACATTTGAATGAAACATCTTGCAGGCATCTTTTCACTCCTTTTCTCTCCCTGAGTGTAATTCATATAAAAAAAGCAAAATTCAACTTATTGAAAAAGGCTCAAATATTATGTCAGGTGTGTTTCTTTATAGAGTTTTTTTTTTTTTAAGATTCATCTTATTCTTTACTTTCCTCTTCATCTCCTCATCCCACTTTTAAAGATACTTTGTTACAAAGGTGTTATTGTTATCAAATGGACAATGAAAATGAGTCATCTCTGACTTTCAGGGGAAATTTTAGCCTGAATTGCACTGTCTATGCAGCAAACCTTTTACAAAACATCCATAAGCATTTTTAAAGAAACTTATACTTCATAGAGTGGTTCCCAAACCACGATGACTTGACCTGCAGGGAAGTAACTGGACATTGTGTACTCAATTTCTGATAGTGAAACTAAAGCATTTTTATATAGAGAGGTGCTAAAATAATTTTTTTAAATTCTTTTGATGCCTCTAAAGTTCCTATTTTATATTAATACCCTCCACAGCTTAATTAAAAATAATGTTTTAAAACTTGAATATTTATCCCTGAAGCCCCGAGTTTCTAGCTTCTGTGAATACATACAGCACAGAGTTTGTTTTCCAAATCTTTAGGGATTCAATTCTCTAATCACCGCACGTATTAGATGACTCTGGCACATCAATTTTGAACCTATGTTGTTTCACCTTGTGTTTAACTATGAAACACTGCAGTTATTCTCATGCTGTTTCTTAGGCATATATGTTTTGTCTTCTTATCTAAACTTTTAAAAAATTCGTCAGGTACCTGTGCGGGTTTGTTATCTAAACTTTTGGAGCTAAGGCAAATATAGTGCCTTTTGTCAGACCTTGGCTGTAAGATTTTTGGTAAATGCTGGTTAATTGTGTCCTATATATTATCAGTTGTTCCAGTTTTTCACTGTGGGAATTTCATCATCTTGTAGTTTATTACAATGAGGAATCGCTTTTTACCTTATACTACTCAGAGATAATGTATTGCACATTTCAATCATCTACTGCTCAGCTAGAAAATTTATTTTACTTTCAGGTCCTTATTTTTATTTTATTGTCCCAGATGGCACCTTTATTTATTGAACATCTATCTGTTGAATGCTGAGATGGGTCATGCAAAGTGCCAGGAACAGGTAAACAAACAGACACAAATTCTTCTCCTCATGGTGTTTATATTCCAGAGAGCTGCATTTTCTGCTATCTGATAATTTCTCAAGCAACATTTGAAAAAAGAAATGAATAAAAGGCAGGCATGTTAGTGCCTGTCCTCTGAGAGGCAAATACCAATATAAGATTAAACACGCAAGGATTTTATTATAATGTCTGTGTGAAGGGAAGTAGAGCCAGTCCAATTATGGCTAGGCTTGGCTGACAGAATTCAATCTAAAATGAGTGGTTCTAGGTGCTTGATAATTTTGTGCCCTGCAATCAAGAATCTCATCAGTATCAGAGTCCAGTGAAAGGTCTGTTTCTCAAAGGGTGTGGAATTCTCTGTTGCTAATGGCATGGCCTCACTTCAGAGTCATAGGAAAACTTGCCATAAGTTCCCCCTCATGAACACCTCCAACTCCACAGGTCTGCTGCAGAGAAGATGTGGTCCAAGTAGCAGGGCTTATTTACCCAGTCTGGATCTACTGCAATTCCCTTTCCTGCTTCAGGCCTGGCCCAAGGCTGGTAACCCTCTGTGTCACCTGTCATGAAGATGCAGAAAATGTTGCCCTGAGAATCCAAAGTTGCCAATGAAAATGTTGCTCTCTTTGGACTGAGAGATGCAAGATTCAGCAATATGTGACCTTCAAGGGGATATTTCAGCATGCCCCTGGCCACTAGACCCCTAAAAACTTCAGTGACTCAGCCAGGCACTGAATCTTTGTAGGATTTATATCCAAACTTCTAGAGCACATGTGTCTTAGAAAAGTTTCCAGTAGATTAAGTACCTCTTACTTGCCTCGTCCACTTGATGCTGTCACTGTAATGAATTGTGTGTTGTTCTATGGGGTGTCCTGGTGTTCCAGATCTTTGTGTACTATATAATGGCAGAGGGCAAGTTATTGCAACTCTAAGGCAAACATTTAAAGAATAATTTTGCTTCTCATATGAATGCAAACTGTTTCTGATTCTTCTTTCTAATTGGAATACAATGTAATGACTTCATACTGTGTACCTGAGATCTTAATAATACATTCTAGCAAAGATACTACATCTAGCACAGTAACTATGACTGGGGCTGCTACCTGGCTACACCTTCAGTATGGTCTGTCATCATTCTCCAGGATCCTTCTGATTTCAGCAGGAGCCAGAATCAAATAGAGATATGACAGAGACAACAATCCTTACATCTGTTACGGTACTAATCAGTACTTTCTCCCAGGGATATGATATTGGTTTGGATATATTTGGGAGGAAGGGCAAGAGGGAGGGCAGTTTCAGAAGTTTTCATTTGGCCTTCACCAGTATGGTAGCTCTTGTTCTATAGACCAAGAACTCAATGTGGAAGTTAATTCTAGCAGCCATTTATGCACACAATGATTGGGAAACTGATCATCCATTGCCTGGGGCAGGCAGGCTCACTGGGAGTCAGACTGTAACTAGGACCCTCTTGTTACTTGGGCCTTATAGATTTCCACTCTAACAAGGAGACAGTGATGAGGTTTTGTATCTTTAAATATCAATGTCAACCTAAATCCTGTTTCCAATGTGCCTCAAAATGTCTGATTTAAAGTAGCAATTGAACCCTTATTGGTTGTCCATTTATTTTGCCTCTAAACACACTGCTCTAGTCTCCATCGCTGTAATTCCCTGCTGGTCTAGCCCTTGGGGCTTCACCTCCTACTCCTCCTGCCTTACCTATTTTATGAACACTGTGGGCTCCTGGTTTCTGGTGATTAACCACTGCTGTTTGATCTCTATTACTTTGGGATTCTTCCTCCCAAAGGATGTTAACGGGCTCAGTTATATGAGTGCCTCTCCCGCCTGCATGCCTGGCGTGCAGAGAAGAACCACCACTGCACTTCTTCCTGATGTTGGTGGCCCTCTCAGCAACATATTCCTGATGGCCTTGGGAAATGTAGTCTCTGAGGCCCTTGCATGGAGCATACTCCTCTGGTGGATTTTCTGGCCTCACCTAATACGTCTGGCTTGACCTAGTAAGCAAGCTTTATCACTTACTTTTCTCCTCCTTTGTGTTCCTTTTTTTATGCTCTGCTAGGAAAAAACAGGCATTTTGATGTGACTGAGAAGTGGCCGGTGTTTATTCCAGATTTCTAAGAACCACCCAGCAGTGGGCAGTGAGTTTAACCCATCCCCCAGGGTCCTTGCTAGGGTGTTAAATCTCTTCTCAAGAAAATGTTCTCATGTCAATGAATGCCTGATTTTCAGCCTAACATTCTAGTTCCTTGATCAAGCACCTTCAACATCCAATTTCAGACAATAAAGTCCAGAGAATTTCTGTGGCTCCTGCTGGCACATGCCAGCGAATTCTTGTAATTTCTTAGTTGTATAGTCTTTTCTCCTTTTCCATGTCAGTATGTCGCCAGTTGGGTTCCAGATGTCTCCACTCATGTTTTCAGGATTCCAGGTTTCCTGATCAGCATCCTGACCTCTGCATAACCCACCTTGGTTGGGAATTCAACTGTCTATCGAGCTCTGCAGCTCTCAAAATTAGACCTTCAGGTTACTTTACCAATTATATCTGTCCTCCTACTAGAGGTGATGAGGTCCTCTTTATAAGCCACAACTTGGGCATTGTGGTTATCAAACTTGGCTGTTAACAACTCTCATCTCTTATTATCCTTGCAAAGCATAAGCACAACTCAATAGTAACCAGCCAATTCTGCTGCCTTCGTAGGCATATGATATGGTGTGGCTACATCCCCAACCAAATCTCATCTTGAATGTAGTTCTCATAACCCTCACATGTCACGGGAGGGACTCAGTGTAGTTTAATCCTAAGGGCAGTTACCCTCATGATGTTCTCATGCTAATGAGTGCATTTTCATGATATCTGATAAATTTATAAGGAGCTTTTCCTCCTTTTGCTTGGCACTTCTACTTGATGCTGCCATGTGAAAAGGGTATGTATGTTTGCTTCCCCTTCTGCCATGACTGTAAGTTTCCTGAGGCCTTCCCTATCATGCTGAACTGTGAGTCAATAAAATCTCTTTTCTTTATAAATTACCAAGTCTCGGGTATATCTTTATTAGCAACATGAGAGCAGACTAATATAGTAAATTGGTATCAAGAATGGGTGCTATAAAAATACCCAAAATTGTGAAAGCGACTTTGGAACTGGGTAACAAGCAGAGGTTGGAACAATTTGGAGAATTCAGATGAAGGCAAGAAAATGTGGGAAAGTTTGGAACTTCCAAGAGACTTGCAGGGCTCAGAAGACAGGAAGATGTGGGAAAGTTTGGAACTTCCTAGAGACTTGTTGAATGACTTTGACCAAAATGCCAAATGATAATGATATGGGCAATAAAGTCCAGGCTGATGGAGATGAGGAACTTGTCCAGATGGAGATGAGGAACTTGTCCAGATGGAGATGAGGAATTTGTTGGGAACTGGAGTAAAGGTCATTCTTGCTATGCAAAGAGACTGGCAGCATTTTGCCCCTGACTTACAGATCTATGGAACTTTGAACTTGAGAGAGATGATTTCAGGTATCTGGTGGAAGACATTCCTAAGGGACAAAGCATTCAAGAGGAAGCAGAGCATAAAAGTTTGGAAAATTTGAAGCCTGATAATGCAATGGAAAAGAAAATTCCATTTTCTTGGGAAAAATTCAAACCAGCAGCAGAAATTTGCATAAGTAACAAGGAGCTAAATGTTAATCACCAAGACAGTGGGGAAAATGTCTCCAGGGAATGTCACAGATCTTCATAGCAGCCACTCCCATCGCAGGCCTGGAGGCCTAGGAGGAAGAAAATAATTTATTTGGCCAGGCCCAAGGCACCCCTGCTCTATGCAGCCTTGAGACATGGTGCCCTGTGTCCCAGCTGCTTCACCTCCAGCCATGGCTAAAAGGGGTGAAAATACAGCTCAGGCAACTGTTTCAGAGGGTGCAAGCCCAGGCCTTGGCAGCTTACACATGTTGTTGAGACTGTGAGTACACGGAAGTCAAGAACTGAAGTTCGGAAACTTCCGACTAGATTTCAGAGGATGTATGGAAATGCTGGGATGCCCAGGCAAAAGTTTGCTGCACGGAAAAAACCCTCATGGAGAACCTCTGCTAGGGCAGTTTGGAAGGGAAATGTGGGGTCAGAGCCCCCACACAGAGTCCCCACTGGAGTACTGTCTGGTATAGCAGTGAGAAGAGGGTCACCTTTCTCCAGACCACAGAATGGTAGTTCCACTGACAGCTTGTACTGTGTGCATGAAAAAGCCACAGACACTCAACATCAGCCCATGAAAGCAGCCATGAGGAGAGCTCTACCCTGCAAAGTCACAGGGGTAGAACTGCCTAAGGCCGTGGGAGCCCACCTCTTGCAGCAAGCAGTGCACACTGCATGTGAGACATGGAATCAAAAAAGATCGTTTAGGAACTTTAAAGTGTAATAATTGCCTATTAGATTTTGCATGGGCATGTGGCCTGTAGGTAGCACCTTTGTTTTGGCCGATTTCCCCCATTTGGAAATGCTGTATTTATATAGTGCCTTTACTCCCATTATATTTAGGAAGTAACTAACTGGCTTTTGATTTTGCAGGCTCAGGTGGAAGAGACTTGCCTTGTCTCAGATAAGACTTTGGACTTGGACTTTTGAGTTAATGCTGGAATGAGTTAAGATTTTGGGGGCAGGTGGCACTGTGGGAAGGGCACCGTTATGTTTTGAAATGTGAGGACATGAGATTTGGGAGGGGTCAGGGGTGGAATGATACAGTTTGGCTGTGTCTTCACCCAAATTTCATCTTGAATTGTAGTTCCCATAACCCCCACATGTCCTGGAAGGGACCTGGTGAGAGATAATTTAATCATGGGGGCAGATACTTACATGCTGTTCTTATGATAGTGAGTGAATTCTCATGAGATCTGATGGTCTTAAAAGAAGCTTTTCTTCCTTCTCCTTGCTGCCGCCATGTAATAAAGAACATGTTTGCTTCCCCTTCTGCCATGATTCTAAGTTTCCTGAAACCTCCTCAGCTATGCTGAACTGTGAGTCAATTAGACCTCTTTCCTTTATAAATTATCCAGTCTCAGGTATGTCTTTATTAGCAGCAAAAGAATGGTCTAATACAATGTATTTTCCCAGTGTTTTCCTAGTTGTGCTATAGATTTTCATGTTTTCATTGTAAGTACTACACAATCCTTTTCTACTGGTATGTTTATTTCTATAGAATAGATAACAAAAATGTGGGATTTATAGGTTAAAATGTATTTTAAATTATATAAATATTACTATATAGCATTCCTGTTCTGTTTCTGTTGTAATTATTTGTGTTTTCACCACTAATCTATGAGATTACAAATATTCATCATACTATCCAATATTGAATATCAATTTTATCATATTCACCAATTTTGTACATGTAAAAAAATTCTCATTGTACTTATAACTTGCATTTTCCCGACTTCTAG
The DNA here is from genome assembly GCA_004027715.1 of Plecturocebus donacophilus. Taxonomy (NCBI): domain Eukaryota; kingdom Metazoa; phylum Chordata; class Mammalia; order Primates; family Pitheciidae; genus Plecturocebus; species Plecturocebus donacophilus. The sequence continues at coordinate 20,663 of PVKP010022545.1, read as the reverse complement.
TCAGAAAATATTTTTAATGGCTATCTGGTTTTTACTTATTTGTTAACATTTTTTGCCCACTCCTCTATTTTATTTGCCTTTTATTTATCAGCTTATAGAATCTATTTGTATATGAATGTTGTAAATAGTTTATTTGCATTTTGACTTTATGTAGTTCTCAGTATGGAACAATATTTAATATATATATATTTACTTACAGCCTATGTGTTTTCAACCTTGCTTAAAAGCTGAACATACCAGAAGACTATACAAAGCATCTTAAAGTTTTTCTTGTAAATAGTTTTCAAAATTTTTCTTAGATGTTTTCATCTAAATTTTTAAACTTTGATGCATTTGAAATGTATCATCTTATATGGTAGAAAGAATGTGTCTATATTTTTTTCTTCCATCATCAATCAAATTATACCAGGACATTTTTTAGTCCTTTCTTGGATTTTTGTTGTATAAATTTAAGATATACAACTTGATGTTTTGATATAAGTGTCATACTGAAATAATTACTATAGGCAAAAAATTTAACATATCTATTATCATCCATAGTTACTTTTCATGCATGTGTGTGGTAAGAACATCTAAAATCTATTCACTAAGAAAATTTTCAATATTTAATAATTATATTCTTAAATATATATAATATAAGAATAATTATATTCTTCCTGCTGTACATTAGATCTCTAGTCTTATTTATCTTACATAACTAACTATAAATTTGTACCCTTTGACCCATATCTTCCCATATCCACTGCCTGATTTGTGGTAAATCATCTTAGCATAATGTTCTCTTGGTGTATCTATATTCTTGCAAATGGTAGTATATTTTCTTGTAAGACTGAATAATATTCCATTGGTGGAATATTATTTCATAATTTCTTTACCCATTTATCTGTCAATAAACACCTAGGTTGATTTCATGTCTTGGCTATTGTGAATAGTGTTGCAATAAAAATTGGAGTGCAGCTATCTCAGGTACTTACTGTATTTTCTGTGGGCATATACCCAGAAGAGGAATTTCTGGGTCATATGGTAGTTCTAGTAAATAATCTTCTTGTCAGCTATGTCCAAACTTAATCATACTTCATCCACTAAAGATTTCTTTCCTTCAAAAACCCTATTTTTAAATTTCAGGACTTCTTAAAATATTTTTCCATATCTGACAATAATTATTTCTTTTTAGGGCTTTTTGGTTGGTTGTCAATTGGTTTCATAATGTTTTTTCTTTTTCTATGAGTGGTATTTTCTTTCACTACCTAAAAAAAATCCATATTTCAAAATGTTTCTTATTTTGTTCATGTACTTTGGAAGTGTGAAAAAAGTAAAAGGCAGAAGCATATTTGCTCATTTCTGCTTGAACTGCTGACTCTGTTAAAAATGCAGTTCTCCTGAATAATTTTTTGCAGATAAAACAGGGTAGAGCACTCGGCCCCCTGCAACTCTGACCTGAGTCACTGCATTCCTTAAAAGAGAAAGGACCCTGGCCTGGCTTCTTCCTACACATATGATAATGCCTGTCAGCGTTAGTGATAGTGATTATGCTTCTCCAATCTATAATTGAATGTGCTTTCATAATCTGTAACCAGATGTACTCTTATAACCAAACTTTGATGTGCTTTTGCACATACTGAATCTTCACCACCAGTATATAAACTGTGATTTAAAAGACTGTCTTGGAACAGTCTGAAAGAACTGCTCCCAGGCTATAGGACTCAGTCTGTAATCCTCAGAAAGACTTCTGAAAAAACTAACCTTAATTTATTTTAAAGTTTAGTTTTATTTTATTTAGTCAACAGAAGTTTATTTGACTAAGTTGGTTTAGCCTCAGTCCCTGGGGCCCCCAATTCATTAGTTTCTTTCTGTATTAATATTGGAGAGACCAGAGATCCACTCATTGTCTCAGCTTGCATCATGCTCCATTTATACTACAAGATGTGTGTGTTTGTTTCCTCTAACATGTAAGTTCACATAAAGTCTAGCTCCAGCTTTTTCAAACTATGTTTCAGGTGTATGTTCAAGCAGGGATCCTAACTCCAGCCTCTTATGTAGTGGGGCACTTTGTCTCCATCCCTGTGCAGGAGTAGAAGGCTCAACCACCTTTGCTTGCTTCTGACTCAGACAAAGAGTCCTACAATTGCATCCTATTTTGCACATTATTTTCTCTTTAATTTCTAATAAAGATATATGTTTAGTTTTAAGTCTAAACATATTCTCTTAGATTTCCCTACTTATATTTTATGCATTCTTGCTTTGCTTTGTTTTGGACACAAAATCTGACACTGTCTTAACTAGAAACTATTTACTCCTGCCAAATCAAAATAACTCCCTAAGCTTTTTAAGTGTTGGGTCTACTGATAGAAGTTATTTTGTTCTAACATAATATTTGGAATAAGGAACAGGCACATTCATTTTATTGAACTTCACTTTATTGCACATAGCAGATATTGCATTTGTTACACATTGAAAGTTTGTGGCAATCCTGTGTTCAGCAAGTCCATTGTCACTGCACCATTTTACCACAGCTTGTTCTCACTTCATGTCTCTATCACATTTTGATGATACTCCCAATATTTCACACTTTTTAATAATTTGTGTATTTATTATGGTAATCCATGATCAGTGATCTTTAATATTACTATTATAATTGTTTTGGGGTGCCACAAACTGTGCCCATATAAGGTAGTGAACATAATCAATAAATGTTGTGTGTGTTCCGACTGCTCCACTGACTGGCCATTCCTCTGTCTCTCTCTGTCTTCAAGCTTCATAGAATGTGTGTATTCTCTGAGATGCAACAATATTCAAATTAGGCCAATTAATAATCATACAAGGGCCTTTAAGTGTTCAAGTGAAATGAAGAGTCACATGTCTCTCACTTTAAGTCAAAAACCAGAAATGATTAAGTTTAATGAGGAAGGCATGTCAAGAGCCAAGGTAGGCTGAAAGCTAGCTCTCTTGTGCCAAACAGCCAAGCTATGAACGCAGAGGAAAAGTTCTGGAAAGAATTAAACATGCTACTCCAGTGAACACAGGACTAATAAAAAAGTGGAATACCTTATGACAGATGGAAAAACTTTAAGTGTTCTGATGAGAAGATCAAACCAGCTACAACATTCCCTTAAGCCAAAGCCTAATCCAGACAAAGGTCTTACCTCTTAAATTGTCTGAAAGCTGAGAGAGATGAGGAAGCTACAGAAGAAAAGTTGGAAAGTAGGAGAAGTTGGTTCATGAAGTTTAGGAAAAGAAACCTTCTTTATAACATAAAAATGCAAGGTGAAGCAGCAAGTGCTGATAAAAAAAAGCTGCCACAATCTATCCAGAAGATCTAACTATGATCACTGATGAAGGTGACTACACTAAATAACAGCTTTCAGTGTAGACAAAGCAGCCTTCTATTAAAAGAAGACACCATCTGGGGCTTTCATAGCTAGAGAGGAGAACTCAGTTCCTTCAAAGCTTCAAGGGACTGGCTGACTGAATTGTTAGGGAGTCATGCAGCTGGTGACTTAAAGTTTAAGCCAATGCTATTTATCATTTTTAAAATCCTAGGAACCTTAAGAGTTATGCTAAATATACTGTGTCTGTGCTTTGTACATGGAATAACAAAGCCTAGATGACAGTATATCTGTTTATGGCATGATTTACTGAATATTTTAAGCCCAGTATTGAGACCTACTGATTAGAAATATAAGTTTCTTTCAAAATATTACTGGTAATTAACAATACACCTTGTAAGTCAAAAACTTTGATGGAGAAGTACAAGGAGATTAATATTGTTTTCATCGACTGTATCCTATGGCAAGTATAGCCTTATCAAATGTAATTCTTAATAATACTTGAAAATTGAAATGGATGTTCTGCAGCCCATGGATCAAAGAGCAATTTCAAATTTCAAGTCTTATTACTTAGAAATTACATTTTGTAAAGCTGTATTTGCTCCGGATAGTGATTCCCCTGATGGATCTGGAAAAATTAAATTAAAAACCTTCTGTAAAGGATTCATCATTCTGGATGCCAGTAAGAACTTTGTCATTCATGGAAGGACGCCAAAATATCAACATTAATAGGAATTTGAAAGAAGTTGATTCCAGCTTGCATGGATGACTTTGAGAAGTTCAAGGCTTCAGTAGAGAAAGTAACTGCAGATGTGATAGAAACAGCAAAAGAACTAGAATTAGAAGTGAGGTCTGAAATGGGATTGAATTGCTGTAATATCATGATCAAACCTGAAGGGATGAGGAAATGCTTCTTATGGATGAGAGTGGTTTCTTGAGATGGAATCTACTCCTGGTGAAGATGCTGTTTACATCCTTGAAATGAAAACAAAGGATTTGGAATTTTCTAAAAACTTAGTTGGTAAAACAGTGGTGGACTTTGAGAAGACTCTCTCTAATTTGGAAAAAAAAGTCCTACTGTGGGTAAAATACTACCAAACAGCATGGAATTCCACATAAACATCTTTCATAAAGGAAAAGTCAATTGATTTAGTGAACTTTATTGTAGTTTCATGTTAAGAGATTACCAAAATCACTCCAGTCTGCAGCAACCACCACCTTGATCAGTCAGCAGCCATCAATACGGCAGAAAAGTCCTCCATCAGAAAAAGAGTACAACTTACTGCAGGCTCAGATGATCACTAGCATTTTCTAGCAATAAAATATTTTTAATTAAGGTATATATAATTTTTTAGACATAGTGCTATTGCACTTAGCATACAATAGTATGGTATAAATATAACTTTATATGCATCAGAAAATTTGTGTAAATCAATTTATTGCAATATTCACTTTATTTTGGTGGTCTGGAATTGAAACTCCAATATCTCTTAGCTATGCCTGTAATTGTATAGTAAGTTATAGTATTTTGTAGATCCTCCTCACTATACTTTTTCAAATTATTCTTGGTTTTTACAGCAACTTAGAAGTTCAGATCTAATATATATCATGAGGATACTCATTGGAATTGTATTATATAACAAATTATAAAGGTCGGATGATTTTAAGAAATTGCCATTCTAGAAATAGGTTATATCTCTCTATTGTCAAAGTTTTGGTTATTTCCTGCTATGAAGTTTTATAATGTCTGTACTGTTTTTGTTAATTTAACTCAAATATTTTTTTAAAACTATTATGAATGGATATCTTCTCTAAGTGATTAATGCTAGTATACAAAATAGCTACTTATCTTTGTGTATAGAATTTTTATAAACAAACCATTGTAATTTTTCTAATTCTAAAATGTATTACTAGAGTCTCTTTTAATGGACTCAAATAATTGTATAATGTAGAGCTAAAAATTTTTTTTCTACTTTTCCAGTATTTATACCATGTATTAAATTTTTACATTTTTTATTAAATATACCTTATACAATGGTGAATGTTAGTCATAAAGGTGATACTGTTATAGCCCTAACTTTAATAGTAGTTTTAACATTTTACAAATTATATATTTGCTGTTTATATTTGTTTGAGAAAGGTTTATTATTTGAAGTAGTTTTCTTCTAGTCATGTTTAGAGTTTTATCCAGAAATAGTTGCTGAATTTCATCAATGTCATCTCAGTGTATATTGATACAACCGTATTGTTTACTTCTTTGTTATATTGATGTCATAAATTATTCTGTTATTCTCCATAGTGTGAACCATATGCAATTTTATACTTGATCATTGTGAGTTAGTATATTTAATACACTTCTGGATTTACTTTGCTATTATTTTATAAAGGGTATTAGCTCTATCTCTATTAAGAGATTTCCACAATATCTATCAGACTTTGGCATTAAGGTTGTGTAGGAATCCTAATCAGAATTAAGGCATTTTCATATTTTTCTTTAACTTAAACTAAACAACATAGGGAATATTGTTTTTAAAATTTGAACATAATTTGCCATAAGACAATGTTCACCTTTATTTTTCAACCCTGTCATGGTTATTATTTTCTCACAGTTTCTTCAATTACTAGCAGCAATTTTGGTTTATTCTACCAAGAAATACCCATTTTATTTCAAATGTGCTCCACAAATTTTCACAAAATAGTCTCCTATGATTCATAAGTTTTTTTTTTCTTGCAAATATATGTTAATCAAGTTAACTATTCCAAGAACATTAGAAAATTCTCTTTCTGAAATATATATGTATATCTATTAAAACAGTACATTATTCCCCTAACTTTCCTTGTCAGCTTGACATGTCAAATTCTGCAAGAGGTATTATACTATCAACTGCTATAAATTATTTTTTTATACATGCTTCTCTGTGTTCTTAGGCATTCATATATTTGTCTGGTACACTGGTGCATAAAGTTTTATGACTATAGATTATTCTCAGCTTTCACCTTTTATTATTTTATAGTAAAAATCTTTGTCCTGTTTAATGACATTGTCCTTGAAGTCTATTCTGTCTTATATTAATAGTGCCACTTTTGTTTTCATTTTGTTTACATTTGCCTGAAGGATCTTTGCCCATATCTTTGTATTCAAACTTTCGTTTCCATCAGCTCTACTTAATGGAAGTTCATAACCTAAACTTTATGCCTAATCTTTCCTTCTCAGTTTACCAAGTCTTCTTAGATTAATCATCATTTTTCTTTTCTTATTCAAATGGATTTAAAAATAAAACCCCAACAAAATTCAGGCTTATATTTATACAAGAGATAAATTTCAAAGAAAACATAGAAAAGCTGTGTGCTGCTTGGCACCTACAAAGGATACACAGTAGGGTATCCCAGACTTGGTGGACCAGAAAGAAGTGGGAGGCAACGCGGCTAAAAACCATCCCTTTTCTCTGAGGTATGAAAATGAAGCCTGACTGTAGACAAACTCTCTGATTACCGTATGTTTAAAGAATCATGTAAGTTTTTCTACAGATTCCATCATGTTATTTCCTCACCTATAAACCATAGCCTGGGAACTCTGAGTCTTCTTGTTCAACCCACCTGTAGCCACTTCTAAACTGAGATTCCTAATCCCTGGAGAAGCATCTTTCATCTTAGTACAAAAGCAGGCCTATCATTTTCAGAGAACAATGTTCTAGATGTGATCTGGTATCAGATTTTTTAATTTATTTTTTTTTCCTTTGGACAAAACCTTTAGGCAAAAAATAATTCAACCTGGGAATTAAATCAGTAATCATTTGAAGTAAAATTCCCAAGAAATTTCCAAGTTGTCTTTCAGCTCGTTAAACACAAATTTTTTTGGAAGGGAAGGGGTCATAATTCAGAGAACAAACTTTTTCTCTATTTTTTTCCCTATTTATAATGGAACTTGTGGAGGAAGCTCCATTCTACAGTAAAATGTGTGGTCAATCCTTACCTCCTCGCTCCTTTCCAGGGGAAAGGTGAGTGTAGGAGGGGACTATGGGCATGTCTATCTCAGTTGCTTCTGTTTCCTCCTCTTAGAAAGCAACAGAAATAAAACAGCATACATTCTGCCTTTTTCCTTTGTGCCTCATACTCTAAAGGTTTAGGACTGTCCCTGCAAGGTATAGGGGTATGGTACATAGAGGTAATTTTACTTCAGAAAAATGAAACATTGGGTTAAAGACTGAGATTTGGTAAAGAAATGAAAATTTGGAAATGTAATGCCATTAAAATTCTAGTTGAAACCTGGTGGTTTGCAGCAATTTAGATTGTTCTATATGGATGTTTTTTTGAAGTTGCCTAGTAACTCCATACCCAAGTAGATTTTAAGTGCTAGGTCACCTATAATATGTTCATAGAAAAAAAAAAACCTTTCCTGAAGTATTATAATTTAGTACTAACTGGTGTGGTCTAGAAATATCACTTTCAGTACTAGGGGTTCTGGGATTTGTTTCAGTGTTAAAACTGACTTTGCCTACTGATTACCGGATGGTTTGAATGAATTAGCCTTACACAACTTGCTGAGCCTTTGCAAATTCTAGGAGTTCTTAGGAGTCTTAAGAAGAAAAATTCAGCTGTAGTAGGGCCTTACCAGCCTTACAAAGACAGATCAATCAGAATCAGCAAAAGCTCAAACTTTAAATGACGTAGGTTCTAAAGAAGAGGCTTCTGCAGCTTTCCCTTGGTATATATTGGTCCAGTATTTGCTGAGTTGGTTGGGGCAAGGATTGCATTTTTAAAAAGGAGTCTTTCGTTTTGTAGCCGTTTTAGAAATTAGGAGGCAGAACAAAAATGTATTTTTTTCAGAATTTTTTATTCTGGTCTTCTAACAACTAAGATTTATTTCTTCTAAAAAGAAGCAATCTGCACATACCTAAGCCACCCCATTTATGTTGTTTTTCATGTTTTTGTTTGTTTTTTAAACTGCATTCACTTCCAAAGGAGTAATCTGAGGAAAGGCTAAATTCTTCAACTCAGATGACTTTTATAAGCTCTTAAAGGTTGCTTTCCCTGCGTGTTTCCAACTTGGCTCAGTATATTTATACATGCTTTAACTACAGATTTTAGCTAATTCACTCATAACAAGAGATATTTTATGAATCAACAAAAAGTAAAGGGAGCCCAAATCAGAAATCGGATATGCTATATTCTCTGCTTGGAGCAAGACAACAAACCCAGTTTATTACAGACACAAAGAATAAAAAGACAATTTTGAATTTTATATGAAAACTGTTTCAGAAGTCAAGTTTGCACATAAAATAAAAAAAGTGGAAGGTATTAACACGGGTGAGAAAGTACAGATTAGCTTTGCTTTTATACCAAGAGTGGTAAAGGGTGAAAACCAAAGAAAGAAAGACAAAATTATTACTTTCAGGGTAAAGACAGATATTTCCCTAGGAGAAAGGTGCACATATTAGGAGAAAACTAGACAGACATGAAGATTAGTTTATATCTTACAAATCATGATACACAAATAGAAAGAGAAAACCATATACTCATTTCTATCTTCTCTTAAAATATCTATGGGAAAGGGGGAAATTGATTTACAGTTAAATCAGTAAAAGCTGTAGGGAACTAGAAAAATTTGACAAAAGAGAAGCCAAATCTGAAATAATCTCCAGGAGTAGCCAGAGTTTAAGTTAAAATTCATGGTAGCTTCTTAAAGACATAAAAAGGTAGGTTAGAGTAATTAGCAATTGAGGCGCTACCCTGTACAAGTGATGATGGCTTTACAAACTGCTTGCAGAAAATCTGGAAATATTGGATATGGGAAGACCAAAGAGATCTGTGGAAAAGAAAAAGAAAAATCAACACCATCAACAAAGCATAAGTACTTTACTTTCAAAGTGATAGAACCATGACAAATTAGCACATGGATATTTACTGTGCCTTAGATTAAGACCTTAAGGCCGACATAGGAATGGTGAAATACAGAACAAGAGAGCAGGCAGGAAAATCACACATTACATTCAAACCTGTGTTGAATGTTTTTGAGGGCACTGTATCTCCTGTGTGGGATATCCAATTCAAATAAAAGAAGAGCTAAGTGTGGTGGCATGTGCCTGTAGTCCCTGCTTCTCAGGGACTCCTGAGGCAGGAGAATCACTTGAGGCCAAGAGTTCTCTGCTGTTGTGTGCAATCACTGCGCTTGTGAATAGCCACTGCACTGCAGCCTGGATAACATTAGATACCCATGACTAAAAGGAGTAATAATCATTTTTTTTTTTTAAAAAAAAAGAAGGAGCACAGGATTTTGTCAAACTGTGGATGCTTTTATCAGACCTCCAATTTCTGAATATCCCTTTTCTCACTGAAAGAGAATGCAAAACAAAATTTAGAGGATGATATTAGAAAATTACATACCTGGGGTGCAAAGCAAATTTTTTTTTAAAAGCATGAATGCACAGAATGCTAATGTTATGGTTTGAATGTGTCTCTTTCAAAATTCAGTTGTTGCCAGTGTGATAATCTTAAGAGGTGGGGCTTTAAGAGGCGATTAGGTCACGAGGGCTTCTCCCTCATTGGATTAGGCGCCCTTATATAAGGGCCTGCTCTTCCGGGTTCTGCTGCGTGAGGATATAGCAAGAAGGCCTTTGTGGATGCTGGTGACTTGATCTCGGATTTCCCACCCTCCAGAACTGTAAGAAATAAGTTTCTGTTATTTATAATTTATCCAGTCTCAGGTATTCTGTTATAGCAGTACAAATGGACTAGTCAGCAAATTATACTGCCCCTACATGTAATTAAGGAAAGAGAGAAACATCAATTTAAGAAGCAGTTTAGGTTTTAAGAAATTACTGAGTCTTCTTGAATGTGCCAGCCTATGGGTGAGTGGGTGAAGGATAAAATACTACCTATTTTGTACAAAGTACACTATTCAGGTGATGGGTACACTAAAAGCCCATATTTCACCATTATACAATATATCCATGTAACAACTGCACTCGTGCCCCCTAAATTTATAAAAATAAACAAGAAAGTAGTATAGAAATAGTAGAGGTAAATGGGCCATCATACCCCATCACTTTAGGAAAATAAATATAAATAAATGCTAATCCATACTCAGTATGTTCAAAAATTATAGAAAGCCAGTGTCTTGAAAATCAAACTCCAGTGGCATAGATCTCCACTTGTTTCTAAGAGAATCAACAACATCAGTTGATTAACCTGGAGAAGGTTATTCTTCAGCTGAAACAAATGTGGTGATAAGTGAGACTACTTCCCTAAGAAGCAGGTTGTGTACAAAAGAGTCTCAATCCTGACAGCATACTGAAATCACCTGGAGAGCTTTTTTAAAACTACTGCAATCACAGACATACTTCAGAGATTTTGACTTAATTAATTTGGAGTAGGGCCTAGTCATCAGTATTTTTAAAAGCTCTCCAGGTGAGTCTAATGTGCAGCCATAGTTAAGAACTACTGTTTTATAAGCCTCAGCAAATGATTCTCTACCTCGGAGGTATATTAGAGTCTCATTGAAAGCTGCTAAAATCCAAGCTTGTACCCAAAGCCAGTGGGTGAGGTCTGGATACCAATATTTTTCACAGCTTCCCTCAGTGATTCTAAGTCACAACCAGAGTGGATGAAAAAGGGCTCAAGCAATCCAGAGCAAGAGGCATTGGAGGGAATGACTGTTCACAGGCTAAAAAATGCCTGCAGTCTACCTGTATTTAGTTAAAAACAGACATGCCAGAAACACAGGGCAAATAGTGGAAATATAAAGCTTTTGAACATGGAAGAAAGTCACTTTGATTAATACCTAGATGACTGAAAATTCTAACACTGGAAAGTTCTATCTTGTGAAAAAATTCCACAGTATTTCAAATGCCATTCTTTGAGAGATGACACTGTCTATATGAGATTTCCCTCTAAATATAGTGTCTTTGACCCAGAAGTTAGTATGTATATTTTTCTTTTATTCTTTTCAATTTATTCACTGTAGCTAGTCTATGGAAATACAATTGATTTTGTATAATAACTTTGAATTCAATGAGAATTCTAGATGGTTCTATTTTTAGTTGTTGATTCTATGTTCAAAATTATCTTTGAAAAATGACACTTCATTTGTACTGGCTGAGATGTCTAGCAAAAATATTGATTACAGGTGTTGATAATTTTTAATGAATTTTAAATTTTTTTTTTTTTTTGAGACCGAGTTTTGCTCTTGTTGCCCAGGCTGGAGTGCAATGGTCTGATCTTGGCTCACTGCAACCTCCGCCTCCCAGGTTCAAGTGATTTTCCTGCCACAGACTCTGGAGCAGCTGGGATTACAGGTGCCCACCACTATGTCTGGCTAATTTTTGTATTTTTAGTAGAGACAGTGTTTCACCATGTTAGCCAGGCTGGTCTCGAACTCCTGACCTCAAGTCATCCGACTGCCTTGGCCTCTCAAAGTGCTGGGATTACAGGTGTAAGCCACCACACCTGGCCAATAAGTTTTAATTTCAAAGTAAAAAACATTTCACCTTTAATTGTGATATGCTATATAGGTTTTTGTTTGCTTATTTGGAAGGAGCATAATTTATCAGATTAGAGGTATTGCCGTATAACAATTTATCAAAAATTTAATAGCTTACAACACAATATTTATTAGCTCATAATTCCATAGATCAAGTTGGCGGCTTCTGTTGAGTTCTGTGCTTAAGGTCTAGAAGGTCAAAATCAAGATGTTGGCTAGGGACTTATCTAAAAATGGTCTGGAGAAAAATTCAGTTGCAGGCTCACTCAGGTTGTTAGCAAAATTCAATGTGAATGAAGAATTGAGGTCCCTTTTGCTCTGCTCAGTGTCAGTCACAGCTCCTGGTACCTTGAGTCTCCCTTACTTTGCTTTCTGCTACCAGAAAGAGGAAACTGTTGATAAAGGGTTTTTGGCCAGTAGATTATGTTAAGCCCCACCCTTTTGAGTTATAATGAAACATCACTGGAGTAACATCACATCAAATTAACAGGTTCCACTCACATTCAAAAGGCAGAGTATTATACAAACACAAGGGTCATTTAGGGCCATTATTAAAATTCTGCCTATGATGCTGGAAATTTCCTTATCTTTCTATTTTGCCTTAGTTTTTATCATGTATTATTTCTACAAAATCTTTTTTTAATCTTTTGATATATGTATATGTATTTTCTACTTAATCTGGTGAATTACATTGACTGGTTTTCAAATTCTAACCTCAAATTCCTGAAATAAACATAATTTGGTCAGATAGTTTATATAGAGAGATGTGTGTGTATATACACAATTATATTTACATGTATACACATATGTAAATATAAATATGAATTTAACTTGAATCAATGTATGACTTCATTTTTACTTGTTCTTGTGTCATCTTTAGTTATTTATGTTTCTTCAAGAATTTGCCTGTTTTATCTAAATTTTCAAATGTATTGGCATTAGTTTTTAATAGTCTTACTGTTTCCATAACTGTAGGAACTATGGTGATGGCTCCTTTTTCATCCCTTCTTTTTTCTCTCTCTCTTTTTTTTTTTTTGAGACAGAGTCTTGCTCTGTCACCAAGGCTGTAGTGCAGTGGAGTGATCTCGACTCGCTGCAACCTCCGCCTTCCTGGTTCAAGCAATTTTCTGCCTCAGCTTCCCGAGTAGCTAGGATTACAAGCACCCACCACGAGGGCCAGCTAATTTTTGTGTTTTTAGTAGAGATAGGGTTTCACCATCTTGGCCAGGCTTGTCTTGAACTCCTCACCTCGTCATCCACCTGCCTCTGCCTCCCAAAGTGCTGGAATTATACGCATGAACCACTGCACCTGGCCTTTTTAATCCCTTCTATGAGGACATTTTGTTTTTCCTCTCTTCCCTTCCCCACCTCGTTGGACAATATCACCAACTGTTTATTATTCCATTCAAATTCTTATTTCTATTTTCTTTGTTTGTTTTGCTATTCTTTTGCTTATTTCTTGAGATACATAAAATCACTGATATGAAATCTTTATTTTCTTCAAATATATGCATTTAATTCTATAAATTCCCCTTAATGTTTCAGTATGCTACATTTGTTACACAGTTTTGTCAGAGTGTGAATTCCTTCCTGGGATCCCCACTTCAATCTCCTAAATGGCTTTTAAATGTGCATACATAAAGTTTCTTTTTATGTTGTAATATCTATCTGACAAATACATAATGCTATGTATACACCATTACAGGATTATACAGAATAGTTTGCTTGTTTCACCTATTCAACCTTCCCCACTCCCCAAGAACCCTTGTCAGTGACTGATCTTTTTGTTTCTATTGATTTGCCTTTTGCAGAATATCTTATAGTTTAAACCATAAAGTATGTAGCCCTTTCAGACTTTTTTTCACTTAACAACTTGCATTTAAGGTTTATCCATATTTTTTCATGGCTCAATAGCTCTTTTCTGTTTTAATCACTGAATAATATTCCATTGCATGGATGCACCATGACCATTTGTTTATCTGTTCACCTATTGAAGGACAACTTGATTGCTTCCAGTATTCAATTATGAATAATGCCTTTATAAGCATTTGTTGTACAGTTTTTATGTGTACAAAAGTTTTCAAATCAGTTGGGTAAATATATATATGCACAAAGGTTAGATCTTATATTAAAAATAAACTGCCAAGCTGTTTTCTAAGGTGGCTATGCCATTGGAAGACAGTACCCACCATAAATGAGTGAAAAGTACTTTTTGCTCCTCAACCTCACAAGCATTTGGTTTTGTCAGTTTGAAAAAGTGTTCAGTCCTTCTAGTAGGGTAATTAATACAGTGGTATTTCATTGTTGTTTTAATTTGTAATTCCCTCATGAGAAATATTATAAACTTTCATAATTTTCTATCTATATATCTTCTTGAGATTGTATTCAGATCTTTTGCCCATTTTTTAATCAGGTTGTTTGCATATTGGTAAGTTTTGAGGGCTTTTTTTTATATTTTGAATACAAATTACCAGTTACAGGATTTATAAGTACTTTTTATTCAGTCCATGGCTTGTCTTTTCATTTGCTTAAAAGTATCTTTCACAGAAAAGAGGTTTTAAATATCAACACATCAATTGTTTTCTTTCACAGATTGTTCTTTTGATATTGTGTCTAAAAATTGATGCTCAAATTCAAAGTTACCTAGATACTTCCTTATGTTTTCTTCTAGAAGTTTTCAAGGTTTGCAAGTTTTGTAGTTTAGCATTTAGATTTAAGGTCCTATTTGAGTTAATTTTTGCAAAAGTTATAAGGCTTGTATGTAGGATTACATTTTGCATATGGATTCCCAATTGTCTCAGGTTCATTTGCTTAAAAACTATACTTTTTGCATTGAAATGTTTTTGCTGCTTTATCAAGCATCAGGGTGTCCACATCTGGACTCCTTGTTCCGTTCCATTTATCTAAGATGTTTATCCTTTGTCCAATACCGTGATGTGTAGTTTACAGTTGGCTGTTCAGTAAACTTGAAGTAGGATATTTCAGTCCCCAAGTTTTATTGTTCTTCAGTGTTGTGTTAGCTATTGTAGAAATCTCACCTTTTCATATACTCTTTAGCTCAGTTTGTCAGTATCTACCAAATTGTTGCTGGGATTTTTATTGGGTTTGCACTGAATGTGTCATATATACAGATGCTGTGTATGCTTTGTTAGTTTATGACAGTATTTCATTTTTGAGGAGGGATGCTAACAGTTATTGGTATTGTTTTTTTAACTTCAAATTCCAATTGTTTGCAATAATTGTTTGTATATAGGAAGGTAATTGGCATTTGTCTATTGGCCTTACATCCTGAAACTTTGCTATAATCTCTTATTTGTTCCAGAAATATTTTTTGTCAGTTATTTGAGATTTCTATATAGACAATCACAGCATCTGTGAACAGTTTTATTTCTTCCTTCTCAATCTACATACTGGTTATTTTCTTTTTCTCTTATTTCACTAGCTAAGACTTCCAGTGTAATGTTGATTGTAAGGGACAGAAGGAACATCTTGTTTGTCCTTAATCTTAGGGGGAAACTAAACAGTTTAACTGTACGTTTTTTCTCTACATGTTGTCTATTTGAAGAAGTTCTCCCCTTTTCCTAGTTGGCTAAGAGTGTTTATCATGAACAGGTGTTTGACGTTGTCAAGTGTTTTCTTCTGTGTCAATTGATTATAATTGCATAATTTTTATTTTTTTAGCTTGTTGATATGATGGATTATGTTATTTTCAAATGTTGAACTAGCCTTGCATACCTGGAGTAAATCTCACTTGGTTATGGTATATAATTCTTTTTATGCTTTGTTAGATTTAATTTGCTGATGTGTTAAGAATTTTTGTATCTATGTTCCTCACAAGGTGGCAGGAATAAGTGCCAAGGGAAGAAGAAAGAGCCCCTTTAAAAATGATCAGATCTTGTGAAAATTCGTTCACTATTACAAGAAAAGCATGAAGGAAACACCCCCCATAATTCAGTTAACTTTACCTGGTTTCTGTCTTCACACACAGGGATTATGGGAATTGCAATTCAAGATTAGGTTTGGGTGGGAACACCAGGCCTAACAATATTAGGATGTGTTTCCCATATAGTTTTTTGTGGAAAATTATTATTTCTTAAATGTTTTGTGGAATTCACAAGTGAAGTCTGGGACTGCCGCTTTCTTCTTTGGAAGGTATTATTTATTCAAATTCTTTAATCAATATATACCTATTCAGATTATCTATTTCTTCTTGTGAGGATTTTGTAGTTTTTATCTTTCAAGGTATTGATTTTATCAAAGTTATCAAATTTGTTGGCATAGAGTTGTTTGTAGTATTCCCTGATTATCCTTCTAATAATCATGAGATCACTCTTCTTTTATTTCTGATATTGGTAATTTTTATCTTCTGTTTTTCTTGCTTAAAGTACCTACAGGTTTATCAATTTTATCAATCTCTTCAAAAAAGCAGATTTAGTTTTTAATTTTGTCTATTTTACTGATTTTAATTACATTAATTTCTTTGTTTTTTATTTCTTCGGATTGTTTTATGTTTAAACTGCTCTCTGTTCTCTATTTTCCTAATATGGAACTTAGATGATTAACTTTAGGTTTTTCTTCTAATATATGCATTTAATGCTATAGATTTCCCTCTATTCATTCCTTGCTGCGTTTCACAATTTTTGATAAGTTGCATTTTCATTTTCATTTAATTCAAAACACTTTTTGAATTCTCATGAGGCTTCTTTGACCACAGTGTTATTTAGAAATATGTTGAATTTGTATTCTTACTGACTTTTTGCCTCTTTGATCTAGAAATTAATGATAAAATAGTGCAGAAGTCTCTAATAGTCGATTTATATATAAACATAAAGATTTTTTATGTTTTTTATGTCTTGGGAATTAACTGCATTATCATTATATAATACCCTGTTTATAACCAATAGTTTTCCTTGAAGTCTGCTTTGTCTGAAATTTATATTAACTACTCCAGCTTTCTTTTGATTAGTATTAACATGGTATATCTTTTAACTTACTCAATTCCTTATATTCTTACCATAATAGTTGGGTCTTGGTTTTTCTCCCCCATTCTAACAATCTATTTTTTAATTGATTTAAGTGATTCACATATGTAGTGATTATTGATATAGTTGATTTAGTATCTTGCTATTTTAATGTGTCCCTTAAAGTTAATATGTTGAAAACTTGATCTCCATTGTATTGGTGTTGGGAGGTGGAGCCTAATGGGAAGTGTTTGGATCCTGTGAGCACCTCTCTCATGAGTGAATTAATGCTGTTATTACAAGAGTGGATTTGTTATAGGAGAAGTGAGTACCTTATATAAAGAATGAGTTGAGCCCCCTCTTGCCCTCTTTGCCCTCCCACCATGGGAGAATGCAGCAAGAAGGCCCTCAGAAGATGCCTGCCCCTCAGTCTCGGACTTCCTAGCCTTGAGAACCATGAGCCAATAAATTACTGCTCCTTATAAATTAATCAGTCTGTTGAATTGTTATAGCAATTCAAAAGGACTAAGACATATTTATTACATTTGTAACTATTTTCTATTTGTTGCTCTTTTTTCTTTTATTCTTCCCCCTTTCTGCCTTTTCTACTTTCAAATGAACATTTTATGATTTCAATCTCTCCTCGCTTGCTATTCACTTACACTTTTTAAGATTTTGAGCTGTTGCCTTAAAATTTTGAAGTATAATCACAACTAATCTAGATCCACTTTTAAATAGCAATATATCACTTTATGTGTAATAAAGATACTTTATAACCAGTGCTTTATGATTTGAATTAAGGAATTCAACTCAAATTTCCACCCCAAATTTGTTAAAGTCCTAATCCATTTTCTCTTTTTAAAAAAAAAAAAATATTCATTTTTTCCTTTGATTTTTAGTTCAGAAAGTTTCTACTGATATGTCTATAAGCTAATTAATCCCCCCTCACCACCACATTTTGGTCATGCCAAGTCTATCAATGGACTCATTGAAGGCATGAACCCTGAGAATCTGAGACAAGTCTCAGTTAATTTAGAAAGTTTATTTTGCCAAGGTTGAGGATATGTACCCATGACAAAGCCTCAGGAGGTCCTGATGACGTGTACCCAAAGTGGTCAGAGCAGTTTGGTTTTATACATTTTAGGGAGATATGAGACATCAATCAACATACATGAGATGAACACTGGTTCTGTGTGGAAAGGCAGGACAACTCAAATTGGAGAGGAGGCTTCCAGGTCATAGGCTTCCAGATCATAAGAGACAAATGGTTACATTCTTTTGAGTTTCTAATTAGCTTCTCCAAAGGAGGCAATCAGATATGCACTTATCTCGATGAGTAGAGAAGTGACTTTGAATAGAATGGGAGGACATACTGATTAAAATAGTGATATTAATATATTTAACTATGGTAATATTTCCTCTATAAATTTAACCATTCATTTCATTTCCTTAGTGACTATTAGTATATAAAAATTCTGAGTTATTTTATTCATGGCTGATCTATTTATAAAATAATTATTAAAATTTATTTTATTGCATTGTATACTTAGTGCTCAAGATCAGCTAGGAAGTGCTATTTCTGTTCCAATCAATAATCCCTGCCCCAACACCGCCCCACCACCACTTCAACCTTAATCATCTTGTCCTCTTTCAGGAATGACATTACTGATACATGTTAGTTCTATTGACAGCTGTTGCCAGAACATGGAAAATCCCAACATTTCTTTCGGTTAAACTATAAATATGCAGTACTTCACATTTATATAATGTTGCTTACAATTCTGCTCCAAACTGGGATAACCACATCATTAATAAGGAGCATTAATATTGTCATGGGGAAAACTTGTGTCCATGGACTTTAAAAAAGACCAAAATGAAATGACAACATTTTTGACGATTAAAATATGTGATTGACAACAAAATGATTGTCAATTTTTAGAGAAATCTAGAAATATTTTATACTTTATAAGTGTAAAAATTTTAAATGTATATTTAAAAGTTTATACAATACAAACTTTACAAAATAAACATGTATCAGGTGGAGATATTGCCTTTGTGGAGATTGCTTAGTTATTTCTTTCTTCTTTATCAGTGGTATCTCATACAAATTTCTGAAATGCTAACTAAACACTAACAAGAATTTAACTGAAACTTCCCAGAGAAGACTTCACTCTTGAAGGATATTGATAATGGCATATGAAAATGTTGACCTCTAAGTGAATTATCCTTTGCACAATGTAGATTAGCACAGGTTGGACATATAGGCATATTATAAAGTCAGGCAGTCACCATTCATAGTTAATATCTGCCTACAGTAATTACTAAGCACTGGAAACCTAATTAAAGGAAAAGTGGCATGGCCGCTAGTCTTGGAATGTTTCAGTTCTTGAGAAAATAGAAGCACATGAATCAATTTCAGGAAGAAGTGATATAGGGTAACAAGCACCTATACAATATAGACCCCTCAGCTGCTGTTGGTGAAATTCCAGCTCCCATATAACTTAAATTATTTTAAATATATTTAAAATAGCATGATCAGTGAGAACAAATAGGTTTTCTTTTCTATTAAAAATATTTGTTTCAGTATAAATTCATTTCATATAGAAATGTTTCTATGTTCAAGAAAAACGGAATAAAATGGTTTACTGCAAAATAAGATATGATAATGTTACTAATACATTGCAGATAGACCTCTATCACATAAAACCTAGTTCCCATCACAAAACTAGCTCTTATGATTATTTTCATTATAAAGGGGAGAGTGTATGGGACATGGCGAGGAAATAAGCAAACTGACATTTGTTTTGCCAGATGCCTGCCTCTGAGCTGCAAACATTCATATTTATTATGGCATGGTATCCTCCCAACATGAACCTCTTAAGAGCAAGAACAGCATCTTAAAAAATTTGTGTGCCTAGTGCTCTTAAGCATGATTTTCTAGTAAATGTTGGTTAAATAAATTAGCACATGAATGAGTGGAGTGAACTAATATGTAAATGAACATGCAAATAGAATAATTTTTGAAAGACAGAAGTTTTTGGAATATGGGAACCGAAGTTCAGAATGGTAAAGTTGTATGATTTTTTTATTTTTTCTTCCCAGATGATAAAACAACCTTCTGTCATTTGTTTTCTATTTGAAACTTTTATTTTAAAAATTATTTGATCTCATGTATATGATGTCACTTATGTTTTATTTTTATATTTTCCACCTCATTCTCAAAAAAGCCCTAGTTCCTCATTTAATATAAAATATTGTGATCAACTCTCATCATTTTTCTATTCCGTTTCTCTTGAAATTCTTTTCATTTCCAAAATCATATTTTGAGATTTTTACAGGAACAGGTTAATATTCAATAATTATTTTCCTCAGTGTTTCATTTTACTACTGCATCTTTTTATTATCAATGATCAAATTTCATTGAAAATGCTGAGACCTTAAATCCTTCTGCATTTATTGTGTTTCAATAGAAGCCATTTGCTCCAATTGCTGATTTTCCCTCAAACAGATAGTAAGTTTCTCTTAATTGCTCATACTTAGAAATGAAAATGTATCATGGTGATCTCTCTCAGTTCATGCTCAGGACTCAGAAACTGAAACAATGAAACAGGAACTGAGGACACTGAAATCATAAAGGAAAGTGGTCAACTACTCCATTGGTACAGGCAATTCAAGCAGTGGTAATTTCTCCTTTCTAGTTTGTGGTGATTCTAGAATGGTGGTTGCAGTATAAACAGAAAAATTTCGAGAGATCCACGATGGCCGATCACTAGCAGCTCAGGATTGCAGCTCCCAGTAAAAGCGCAGAGAGCCAGTGGACGCCACACTTACCGATAAATTTTTGCTGCCCACGGACCAGGACATTCCCAGCGGAGGAGCCCCACAGGTCGCCAGTGC
>PVKP010022544.1:0-37499 GCA_004027715.1 Plecturocebus donacophilus | reverse complement strand
CACTGCCACGTGTGTACCTATGCAACAATATTGTATGTTCTTCACATGTACCCCAAAACCTAAAATGTAATTAAAAAAAAAAAAAAAAATTTTGATAAGGAACCTATGAGCTAAAAACTGGTGGGATCCAACTTGAGCTATGCTTAGAGAGAGAAATTTATAGCAAAAATGTGTGCACTGGAAAGAAGGTAAAATAAATTTTGATGTGAGAATAAGCTTTAAAAAAAAAAAAAATTGTAATGCTTAGTTCACGTAGTTTTATTTTGCAATGTCCCTTTGATGGTTAATTTTAAGTGCCAGCTTGACTGAATTAAGGAATACCCCTAGAAACTGGGCACAGTGGCCCACGCCTGTAATCCCAACATTTTGGGAGGTGGATCACTTGAGGCTAGGAGTTTGAGACCAGTCTAGACAATATGACAAAAACCCATCTCTACAAAAAATATTAAAATTGGCCAGGCATGGTATCACATGCCTGTAGTCTCAGCTGCTGGGGCCTGAAGTGGGAGGATTACTTTAGCCCAGGATGTTAAGGCTTCAGTGAGCCATGATCATACCTCACATCTCTTTACTCCAATATGGGTGACAATGTAAGAGTTTGAAAAAAAATATATATATATATATATAGAGAGAGAGAGAGAGAGAAATACCCAGAGAGAGAGAACTGGTAAGGCATTCTTTCTGTGTGTGTCTGGATGTGTATTTTCAGAGGAGATTGGCATGTGAGTCAGATCTGCCCTCAATGTGAGCTGGCACCATTCAATCAACTGGTGGCCCACATAGAACAAAAAATGGGCAGACAAAAGATTATTTTCTCTCTCTCTCCTGGAGTGGTGATGTTTTTCTTCTCTTGCTCTTCTTAGACATCAGATCTCTAGGCTCCCTGGCCTTTAAACTACAAAACTTATAGCAGCAGTCCCCTGGGTTCTTGGGGCTTAAGGCTTAGTCTGAGAATTACACCAACAGCTTTCTTGGTTCTGAGGATTTTGGACTTGGACTGAGATATGCTAACAGCATCCCACGGCCTCCATCTTGCAGATGACCTGTCCTAGGACTTCTTAGCCTCCATAATCATGTGTGCCAATTTCCCTAATAAATTTCATCTCATGTATCTTTCTATAGGTATTATCTATCTTATTCATTCTGTTTTCCTAAAGAACTCTATTATAGCCCTCTGTTGAACACAATATTAGAAGGAAGGGAATCCTAATACTCCTTTCTGACTCAAAACTCACCTTGGCTTAGCAGAAAGTTGTACAGACCTAGTGGGATTTATGAAGCAGAAGAAAACTAGGGACTACTAGATCAACAGATATGGTAAAGGTCACATCTCTGCAGCTTGCTGCACCTCAAAGAGCCTAATCTACAAAGTCTAGCTTTAAGTTTTATAAAAGAAAGTGGCCATGTGCTGGTCCCTGGTGTTCAGCAGCAGTGAATAAGTTTCTACTGAATCGATTTCACAGAACTCTGACCACTAAAAACCACTACATATAGCAGGTCTTGGCACACAAAGCAGCCAGGACAAGCCTATCTATGGAGATACCCTCAGGTGCAGAGGGGTGGCTATCGATCTGGAATGAATAATTGTATATCCTCTAGAGTACATACAACAACAACAAAAATACTGATGGACTCATACCCGTCAAATTATGTAACAAAATGGAGGAATATGTCTGAAACCAAAGGACACCTCAGCCAAAGACTGACTTACTATTTAAAGTAGATAGTCATTGAAAAGACTATAGTCATTGAAAAGAATTGACAAATGTGTAGACACTAACTAGAGAAGCCTGAGGGATTGATTGCAAAAATGCCCTCAGTTCTCCACCCCTCCCTGATTCCCACCCTTTGCAACATGACTTTGCAAATCCCGCTTTCAAAATGAGATCTACACCATTGATATGAGCGGGTCTCATGACTTGCTTTTGTTCAACAGGGTGTAGCAGAAGTAACAGTGTGCCAGTTTCAAGTCCAGACATCAACAGATTTTGTGTACTTTCACTCTCTTTTGAATTTCTATGCGTGCCTTGAGAATAAGTACAGGCTCAACTGCTAGAAGAAAGAAACCACCTAGAATGGTGTCAAGGCACTCTTTCTGAATCCATGCCAGACCAGCCAGCTTTCAGTCTACCTACAAGTTATTAGCTAGATCAGCAGAATTGCTCAGGTACCCCATCAACTCATGAGACATAATAAATTGTTGCCATTTAAAACTACCAATGGTTGGATTCGCTGGTTCCCCAGAAACTGCACTTATATACAGAATTTGAATACTGAGAATAAGAAGGAAGTAAGGAAAAGAGGGAGGGAGGGAGGAAGCAAGAGAACACCAAAATCGAGTCGTATTTACTTAATGTGTATGTCTTAGTGGATTTTTATTTCCCCATTCCCCAGTGGTTAAACCCTGATAGTAACATAAGAGTTAAGTTAATCATCTCTTCAGTTTGAACAGCACTAATTAATTTACAGGCTAGATTGTCATCATGCCTACCGCAACTGACAGTAACAATTTCAGACTTCAGATTACTAAATGTTTTTATAACCATTAGTTCATCTTTCCCCCATGATAAACCTGAGAAATCGGTCATTTCACTTACAAGAAAACTAGGTTAGGAAATTTAATAGACTTGTTAAGTGGCAGAGTTTGACCAGAGTATGTGAGTGTAACTGGCAGAATTTGACCAGGACTCCTATTTTGTAAATTCAAATTCTGGAAGTACAAGGGATAGTGAAATTGGCAAATGACATATGTGATATGGTTTGGCTGTGTTTCCAACCAAATCTCATATTGAATTGCAGCTCCCATAATTCCCATGTGTTGTGGGAGGGACTCAGTGGGAGGTAATTGAATCATGGGGGCAAAAAGAGACAAAGTATTTCATTATATAATAATAAAGGGATCAATTAAGCAAGATAATATGACAATTATAAATACATATTTACCCAACACTAGAGCATAGATATGAAGCAAATATTATTAGATCAAAGGGAGGGATAGGCTTTAATAAAATAATAGTTGATGACTTCAACACCCTACTCTCCACATCAGACAGATTATCCACACAGGAAATAATGAAATATTATATATAAAATGCATTTTTAGACCACATGACAGTTACAGAACACTTTTTGCAACATCTGCAGAGTACACATTCTTCTCATAAGCATATGGAACATTCTCTAGGATAGACCTTATGTGAGGTCTTAACAAATTTTTTAAAGTCCAAATTATATCTAGGATCTTCTTAGACCTCAATAGAACAAAACTGGCAATCAATAACAAGAATTTTAGAAACAATACAAGCACCTAGAAATTGAACAGCATGCTCCTGAAATGACCATGGGGTCAATAAAGAAATTAAGAGAAAAATTTTTAAAAATTGAAATAAAAGGGAAACATAAAATACTGAAACCAATGGACACAGCAAAAACAGTGAGTGCTAAGAATGAAGTTTGTATCCATAAATGCCTACATTGAAAAGTAGAAAGATTTCAAATAAACAATTTAATGATGCACCTCAAAGAATCAGAAAACCAAGAACAAACCCAAATCCAAATTAATAGAAGGAAAAAAATAATAAAGATTGGCTGGGCATGGTGACTAACACCTGTAATCTCAGCACATTGGGAGACCAAGGTGGGCAGATCAATTGAGCTTAGGAGTTTGAAATCAACCTGGACAATGTGTTGAAACCTCATCTCTACAAAAAATACAACAGTTATCTGAGTGTAGGTGGCATGTGTCTGCAATCAAGGCCACAGTGAACTGTGATCATGCCACTGCACTCCAGCCTGAAAAACAAAGTGAGACCTTGTTTCTCTAGGTCTCACTTTGAAGCGAGAAAACTCCCTTTTCTCCTAGTCTTAAATTTAAAGCAAGCCTTTACTTATTTTTTTAGTCTAAAAAAGATGAAAGAAACAAAGAAATAAAGAAAGAGGGAGAGAAAGAGAAAGAAAGAAAGATCAAGGGAGAAAAAATAAAGACTAAAAATAAAAAACAACAAAATAACAACAAAGGGAAAAGTTGGATTTTTGAAAAGAAATAAAATCGATAAACTACTAGTGAGTCCAACCAATAAACAAAAACAGAAGCCCCAAATAATTAAAATCAGAAACAAAAGAGAATAAATTACAACTGATATGCCAGAAATACAGTGAATTATTAGAAACTATTATCAACAACTATATATGCCAACAAATTAGAAAATCTAGAAGAAATAGATAAATTTCTGGACACATAAAATTTATCCAGATTGAACTATAACAATATTTTTAAAAGCCTCAGCAAACCAATAATGAGTAATGAAATTGAAGCCATGATAAAAAGTTTCTCACCCAAGAAAAGCCCAGGAACTAATGGCTTCACTGGTGAATTCAACTAAACATTTAAAGAAGAACTAACACCAATTCTACTCAAACTCTTCAGCTACCATGGAAAACAGAAGGATCCTTAAAAAATAGAACTGCTATCTGATTCAGCAATTCCACCACTGGGTATTTGACCAAAGGAAAATAAATTAATACATTAAAGGATACCTGCACCTCCATGTTTACTGCACACTACGCACAATAGCAAAGATATGGAACATCTAACTGCCCCCAAGGATGAAAGGATAAAGAGAATATGGTATACGTAAGCAATGAAATACTGTTCCACCATAAAAATGGATAAAATCCTGTCATTTATAGCAACATGGATGGAATTGGAGGTCATTGTGTTAAGTGAAATAATCCAAGCCCAGAAAGACGAATGTTGCATATTCTCAATCACATGTGCATGCTAAAAAAGATGATCTCATGAAGGCAAAGAGTTGAAGTATAGTTACCAGGGCCTGGGAAGGGGATAGAGGACAGTAAGGAGAAGTTGGTTAATGAATGTAAACATACAGTTAGTTAGAAGAAATAAGTTCTAGTGTTTGATGGCACAATAGTGTGAATACAACTAATAGGAATTTATTATACATTCAAAAATAGCTAGAAGGGGATATTTAAATGTTCAATGCAAAGAAATGATATATGTTTGAGATGATGTATATCTTAGATACCCTGATTTGATAACTACATATTGTATGCACATATAAAAATCTCATATGTACCCAATACATATGTACAATTTTTATGTATCAATGAATAAATAAATAAATGTTTATGTAAGAGGCAATACTAAAAGGTAGATGTTAGAATGATTCTTTAGATCTTGAATTTACAATAAAAGTTTGTACTAATCCATGTTGTCTATATTACCATCTATTAGTACTCTTTTTTAGTATTCTAATATGTTCCAGTATATATATCTCAAGACACAAGAAAAGGAAAGATAGTAAGATGAAGGATTTAGATTTACATACCAAAATTTAGCATACAAATGTAAATCCTACGTAATCAGAACATATTAAGTGGGTATATTTTATGTACATGTATACACAGGCACACATATACACACATGCACACACACACTATATTTATTACTGTCAAAGCCCAAAAATCAAAACTTGTAACTGGCTGAAGTGTTCAAATAAGAAAATGAACAGTGGTTTATACAGAAGAAAAAAAAATGTGATTTTCTTTCAAAGAAAATGATCCTTTTAATGTGGGACTTTTCCAAAAGTTGAAGATAAGAAAAATGCAATATTGGGAAATGTGTATGTATGAAACTAGAAAAATGATCTTTGAGTTTCCAGTTCTGGAAGTCTGTTCAATTCTCACCAATAGGGATTCTGGGAAATCTCCATCTTAACTGGGATCCATGGATCCCAGGCCACTTTGGACCTGGAGCTAGATGAAAGTTATTGCTTCTCAATTTCAAGGTCCACTTAATTTCCCACCACAGAAAGACTGGTAGTAGGAATAGACATTGCTTTCCTTGGAAGCAGAAAAGTGGTTGAGAGAAGAAAATCATATATGACAGGACAATTTTTAAATTCTGAGAGAGTCGTTCAAAATGAGCATCATGAATAATACCCCAGCATTATGGTCCAGCTTCTTTTTCCCAACTAGTTTTGGGAACTGTGAGACATGCAGCATCAGGTCTATCTACCTAGACATATGCTGTTCATAAAATGTCTTTGAGAAAATAATTGAACTAACACACCAGTCAGATTGTAAAAATAGGAAGGAAAGTAGGAAGGAAGGAAAGAAAGAAGGAAGGAAGGAAGGATGGAAGGAAGGATGGGAGGGAGGGAAGAAGAGTTCAGACAGTGTTAGCAATTCAGAGTGTTAGGTATTTATATCATTTAGAGAAATATTCTTAAAACTTCAAGGCCACATTTCTGCTAAATGTACATAATATTTAAATGACTAGGGAAAACTTCCATGTTTTAAGTTTCAACCATCTGCTTTCAGAGTACTTTTGACTTTATAAGTCTTTCTAAAAACAAGGCAACATTACTTCTTTAACATTTTTTTAAATAAAATACCCATTTTCATGATTTTCTCAAAGTCAAGGAGGTTTTTTTCCAAAGATAAGTTGGTACTACTATTCCTGTAACCAGAACTTTGTGAACTATTTAAATGCCCTTTCACTGGTTTCAAAACATTATTTCTACTAGAAAAGTCCTTTGAGAGAGCAAATCACCTTATACACAAAAGCATGCAGTGCGTAATGCCTTTCAGCAGCAGATCCCCAGAAGCTTTGCTTTGTAGCACTGGATGGCTTTACAATAGCCTTCAACAGCAGCGGAAATGCTGAAAAGATTTTGAAGACTCAAAGAGGTGCTGGCAGGCAGGAGTTACAATTATACACAAACATAAGCAGCAATGAAGCCAGCAGGAGAGAAAAGCTGCTCAAACATAGAGAAAATGTATAGAAAAGAATAATGATGTCTGAGCTAAAGTTGTAGAAGGTATTGAGAGTATTACAAAATGTACTTCAACTTTTGAAATGTAAAGGTGAAGGTTGGGCCATAAGAATTGGGTTTCAAACTCCGTTTTCTCCTAGTCCTAAATTTAAAGCAAGCCTTTGCTTATCATTGCTCAATTCTTTCAGTGTGCCACATATTATATTTTTACATAATGGTTTCAACCAACATTAAAGATTATTTTGATGATTTCACTAAAGTAAAAGATATTTGGTTAAAAGAGGAACTGTTGAGAAATCTGTGAGAAACTCTTAAATGCCCTTTCTTCAGCTATAAAGGACCAGGTGTGGCTAAAAGAATATCCCTGGCAGACTAAAATACAGGGACCATAATTTGAGTTAAAAGTTCTGAGCCTTAAAAGCCATCACCTAGTGTGCCCAGAGGACACGTCTCTCATGGGGCTACTCCCAGCCAAGGAGGCAGAAGGTAGGGGGTAGGGGGAGAAACTCAGGCAGACCAGGGTTTCTCTGATGGCTCAACCACTCCCCTCTTTAGCAATCAAGGACATTTCCCTCAACTGTTTCTCTGCTCCTCATATGTTAGACCTGAATGTTGGTCACATGGCCCTACCAGCCTTTCCCAGGCTTCTCCCTAGTTTCTCCTATTAAGGCATTTCTATTAATAATATCCTGGAATGTTAATTCAATCTTGATGTTTGGCCAAAACTAATATGAAAAACCTATTCTTAAACCAGCATGTTTTCAGCTTCAAGGTTTGATGCTTCTAAAATTCCAGGGAAAACCCAAGCTCTGATATCCTAGAGAAATTCTGTCTCAGAATTTGTTTCTAAAACTTCTCCTCAAGGGAAAGCCTCCCATAAAATGAAATAAAAAGGCAAAATGTTTATAATATATTGTTAAGTGAAACAGGACTTTATTTTTTAATTTTTTTATTTCCATAGGTTTTTAGGGAATAGGTGGTATTTGGTTACATGAAAAAGTTCTTTACTGGTGATTTCTGAGATTTTGGTGCAGCCATCACTCGAGCAGCATACACTATACCCAATGTGTAGTCTTTTATCTCTCACCCACTCCCTTACTTTCAGGTAAGTTCCTAAAGTCCAATGTATCATTCTTATGTCTTTGTGTTTTCATAGCTTAGCTCCAAATTGTAAGAACATACATTGTTTGGTTTTTCATTCCTGAGATAATTCATATTTTGTGCCTTTTTAATAGCTGAGTAGTATTCCATACATGTATATGTGTGTGTGTGTGTATATATATATATATACACACACACACACGTATGGAATACTACATATATATGCACATACATATACGTATATATATATCCATCCATATATATATATATATATACACACACACACATATGGAATACTCTGTATATATATACATACATATGTGTATGTGTGTGTGTGTGCGCGTGTGTGTATATATATATATACACACACACACATCGGAGCTTTAAAAATCCATCACCTAGTGTACCCAGAGGACATGCCTATGCCTCTCATGGGGCTACTACCAGCCAATGAAGTGGGAGATAGGGGTAATGTGATATATATATCTATATATATGATATATGTGTATATATATGATATATGTATATGTATCACATTTTCTTTATCTACTCATTTATTGGTGGGCATTTGGGCTGGTTCCAAATTCTTCCAATTGCAAATTGTGCTATTATAAATATGCATGTACAAGTATCTTCTTTGTATAATGACTTCTTTTTCCTCTGGGCATATACCTAGCAGTGGGATTGCTGGATCAAATGCTAGATCTACTTTTAGTCCTTTAAGGAATATCCATAGTGTTTTCCACAGTGGTTGTATCAGTTTACGTTCCAACCATCAGTGTAAAGTATTCCCTTTTCACCACATTCATGCCAATATTTATTATATTTTGATTTTTTTATTATGGCCATAATTGCAGGAGTAGGATATTACATTGTGGTTTCAATTTGCAGAGAAGTGGAACTTTAAAATGGCATAAGAACTACTAAAAATTATGATCTCAGCTATGTAAAACAGAATTCATGGAATGAGGAATTAGGATGTCTTGATCCACTTAGTGTTTCGATACAGGAATATCTGAGGCCAGGTAATTTATAAAGAAAAAAGTCTTATTTGATTCATAGTTTTAATGATTGAAAAGTTCACGATTGGCATCTGCATCTGGTGAGGGCTTCAGGCTTCTTCCACTCATGGCCAAAGGTGAAGAGCAGCTGGTGTGTGAAGAGACCACATAAGAGAGGAAACAAAAGAGATATCAGGGAGGTGCCAGGCTCTTTTTAACAACCAGCTTTTGCAGGAAATAATACTCACCCCTAATGCAGGACATTTACCTGTCTATGAGGGATCCACCCCCATGACAGAACACCTCTCATTATGCCCCACCTCCAATACTGGGGATCAAATTTCAACATGGGATTTGGAGGGGACAAACATCTAAACCATAGCAGAAGGAAATGAATCATACTAAGTGTTTCTACTCTGTTTACTACTCATTTATTATTATTCTAAGTTTGTTAAATGGAGTATGCTATTTGATTTTGTATTGGGAAGAAGAATAAAAATACATATGAAATATATTAAATAAGTTAAGGGCTGGGAGGGCAGTAAGACAAAAATCAAACAATGGAGAATATCTCTTGGATCCTTGTGTGTCTTCTTTCCCCAAGAAATAGTGAGAAATAGATTATGAACTGATTCCTAGTATTTGCATTCTATGCCAAATTCAGGTTGAAACTTAATCTCCAACATAGCAAGATTAAGGGTTAAGGCTTTTAAAAGGTAATTGGGTTATGAGTTCTCTGCCCTCATGAATAAATTAATCCATTCATAGTTAATGGATTAATGAATTAACGCATTATTATGGGAGTGAAACTGGCGGCTTTATGAGGAGAGGAAGAGTGACCTGAACTAAATGTTAGCATATTCAGCCCTCTTGCCATGTAACGCCCTGTGCCACCAAGGGGTGCTACAAAAAGTCCCCACTAGCAAGAAGGCTCTCACCAGATGCACACCCTCAACCCTGGACTTCCTAGCCTCCAAAAATGTAAAAAGTTAATTCATATTCTTTATAAATTACCCAGTTTCAGATATTGCATTATAAGTAATATAAAGTAGACTAAGATAGTACCCATTCTGCCCTCTCACCACAGAAGTCTGCCAGATCTGAAATCCTTGCTTCTCTGTTAGAGGAAGTGCAGTCCTGATCTTTGTGTACTAGATTTTTTCAAGGTATTCCATCATCTCGAGACACTCAGGAAGCACCCAGAGATTCTCATTCCACCTCACTGGTGCTTGCCGCAGTGACCAGTACAGCTGGAGAACCCAGCCAGCCCTCCATAGGGTGCCTTTGTGCCACTCTACTGCACTCTAAATTCTCGACCAATAGACTCCTCTTTTCATATTGGATATTTTTAAAAACATTTATCATCAAAATGAGCAAGATAAACTAGAAGGAAATGTGATTTTATTGAATTTTCATCATCCATCTCCTTCTGTGCTAGAACTTCAATTAAGTACGGACAAAATGTACTTAAAATTTCTAACTAAAGTTGACTCTATCTCTTGCAGTTTACAACAGTTTCTTTCCAGTAAATATTCAGTCATCTCAAAATTCAAACTCCTTATCAGGCTTATTTTTTCCCACTTGAGAGCTGCCTCATCTCATCCTCATTTACAAGGTCGTGTGTCTGTACATAGGGAGAAATATGTATAACTTCATGGCATTGGTACGGGGCTGACGTGTGTGCCATCTTCCTCTGCCTAAGGGGATGCAGCATGTCTCTGTGATTTAGCCTCTATTGTTAATGCACGTTTTGCTGAAGTGTCTATGAGTCATTTATTCACAATCTGTTCTCTTTGAGAAGGGAAAGACATGGTGCTTTTCCAGGGAACTTGGCCATCTCTCTCTGACTAGGCACCCACTTTTGCTTTGACTGGTACTTCGGATGCCCCAAGTTATGGCAATGACTCTCTTGCAATCCAGGCTTGGGAAGTGTGATGGCCTTTGCTCCAGGGTCACTTCACATTTCATGGTGGTTATTTCTCTGACAAGTTTTCTAGCCAGCACACTATAGCCCCCTAGAGAGGACCCAGTAACTTCTAAATACTCTCATTCCGTGAAGAATCTGAGAAGAGTGGCACTCAACGCCTATTTTGAGGAGGTATTATACTTCCCTCAGTCATTTCTAACTTACCTCTCTGTGTCTTTCTGGATATGGCACCAGGCTGACCATGTAATTTCATGGTGGACTTTCCAGGTAAATACCCTCACTGAATGAATAGCAGGTTTGTTACCCTGGGGTTTTTTCTTCAAAAATTTAAAATCTATGTTCCCTTTATTTGAAGTAGACTTTAAGGAATTCCAGCCTATCACTCAAAGCCATAAGCCATTTAACTTGTGTCTATTTTTTTTTTTTTAACTACACTATTGATTTATCCATGGATATCTGTACTCGGTAGAGGAAAGGCTGTCAATGTCCTCTTCTTGATGGTTGAATGTTTCTCCATGTGGCACTCTCTTCTGCTCTGTGATGCTACCATCCCTTTCTTCGGACAATAATCCACCTGGCCTTGCTTTGTTGCAAAGGGGCTATTGAAGAAGGAGAAGAACAAAACTGGATTACTGAAACAGAATGTGCACTGGGAGTTAATCCAACACCATTTGCTCATGCTTGAGTGTGTTTCATGATTGTAACTTATTTAGCAAGATAATACCTCCCATGTCTTTATTTAAATGTTAGGTAGTGATTATGCAGTCTAAAGTTACTATTACCATCCTCATTTTATAGGCATTATAAGTGAGGCACAGAGGTGAAATTATTCATCCTAGATTTCTTAGCTAGGAAGTAGTGTGTCCAATACTCTAACCCAGGCTTATCTGAGTTTGCAACCTTAGTTCTTGAATTCATGCATACTGAATCTTCATGCCTTATCATGTGTTCTATTTCCTCTATTTCTTCTACATATAACCTAGTCTTCTGGATAAGAAAATGGGGAAAGGAATGAGGGAAAGTAACTTTTGAATGCCCTAACTCCCATAATCAACTCATTTCTTCAGCCATATTTCCCGGAGATATGCAGGCAAATAATCCCAAGGCATTTGTTCATGACCTTGATATGCCTTTTCCCCATATGATAGTTACATTTACTCTTTCTTTTCAGAGTGTAATTCCTTCATCTCTTAAGGATACCTGTATATATTCCTTCCATAAAGCCTCTAGGTAGTTGTTCAGATTTTTGGCTTGTACAAACATTGCTTAAAGCCTCCATATTGGAAACAATAATTAATTAGACGGATTGTTGCAGAAACAGTATGAAAGTCCTTACTCCTCCTTTCTCCCTTCCAATCCTAATGCACAAAACAGGAAACAAACTATTAAAAAAAGATGGAAAAGATGTGAAGAAAACAGCAGAAATGGGACATTAACGAAGTCAGCTATTTGAGTCCATTTTCCTTAATGCTCTGGTTAAACAGAAGTTGATATTGAAAGTTAATTTCAGTTGTCTACGTATAGATATGATTTATGGTCTAATGGTAGGCCAATTTAGTAAATTTTTATAAGTCTGGTCAGGACAAAATTGATATGCTATTTTTCAAAACAAGTCTTTCGTCTCCAAGTTTAAATAATATTTCTAAGCAAGTCCGTTGCATATTTTTTTTCTTGTTAGTACACAGGTTGTAATGTCCATTCTCTTTTAAAATTAATGTGTGTTTATAAACCAGAAGCCAGTGTTAGATGGTAGTAGAAACGATCTGAATGATGTGGCATAAAATAGACATAACATCAGGACTTTCACATTGTAAAATAGCCTAATGCGATATTTTACTGAATGTATTTTAAACACTTCTATGTTGTTCAGCAAAGTAAGAAGTAGGCCGTTAGATGATGTCATCTTATAGTAACATTTTTAAAAAAGTGTTCCAGTGAGAGTAGAAAGAAATTTCTTGCTTTCAGACTGTGCAATTTGAAATACTTTAAATCAATAACTTGTACCTCTTAACTTGTAACATCATAAGACATGACACTTAAATGATTATTTCTCAAAATAACACAAGTGGAGCCACTTTGTCCAAAGCCCTCAATAGTCCCTTCCTATGTCAGCTAAGGTAGGGTTTGATTGCCACACAGAGGAAATGCACTGGCTTTAGGGAATGCAATATCATAATGTATCTTTTCTCCTTCTGAAACCCGTTTACTTTATACTTTGGGACCATTTCTGTATTGCAAGACCAGACATAATCAAGTTTCACTTGACTTTGAGTCTAACACTGACAATTTTATGTTCATATTGACTTTTCTTAACTTTACCTTCACTTGGTCATATTCTGATATTGCCGTCTAGAAAAGTGTCTTGTTATGATTTGGGTTCTATTTGCTTACTGGTGCCAATAGAAGATCCAATTTTATATTATCCACTTCCAAGCTCTCAGCGTTTAATTTCCATGAATATCTTATATAGTCACCTTTTAGGTTATATAGAGGATGCAAAGAAAAATATAGAATCTCTTCCTTCAGAGTTAAATCACATTAATAGTAGAGTTATGATTAAAATGTCTGAGCTTGTAGCTTTTTTTAAAATTATACTTTAGGTTTTGGGATACATGTGCAGAATGTGAAGGTTTGTTACACAGGTATACACGTGCCATGGTGTTTTGCTGCGCCCATCAACCCATCATCGACATTAGATATATCTCCTAATGCTATCCCTTCCCTAGTCCCCTACCCCCTGACAGGACCCAGTGATGTTCCCGTCCCTGCACCCATGTGTTCTCATTGTTCACCTCTCACTTATGAGTGAGAACGTGTGATGTTTGGTTTTCTTTTCCTGTAGTTTGCTGAGAATGATGGTTTCCAGCTTCATCCATTCCTTTTTATGGCTGGATAGTATTCCATGGTGTATATATGCCACATTTTCTTTATCAAGTCTCTCATTGATGAGGATTTGGGTTGGTTCCAAGTCTTTGCCATTGTGAATAGTGCTGCAATAAACATACATGTACATGTGTCTTTATAGTAGAATGATTTATAATCCTTTGGGTATATACCTAGTAATGGGATTGCTGAGTCAAATGGTATTTCTGGTTCTAGACCAGTAACATATTGGTGATCTGGCCATCAGTAAAGTCATTAGAACGACTAAGACTACGTAAGAACCCCAATATTAAGAAGGTAGAGAATAAGGCCAAAGAGAGAAACATGAATAATACCAGCACTTCAAAGGTGATGGGCTTCTGGAGAGAATAGACTACTTGATTAGACAGTGAAAAGAAAATATGGTAACCATTGAAGAGTTTTAAGAAGGTCCTGCTAAACTTCAGGAAGATAAAATACATTAATGACTAAAAAGTAACCACTGGATTCATCCAATAGATCATTGGAGACCTTAACAAGAGTAAATTTTTATAAATAGAGGGCTATTGTATAATCCTGACTCCACTGGATTGACTGGTGGATGGTTGATGAGAGTGGTTTTACTCAATACATATTACTATTCTGAAGAGTGGAGATAATAAAGAAAGAAAGGAAAGATAAGAGTCAAAAGATGGTGGCAGAAAAGTTAAGCAAATTGAGAGGAACAAGTAAATAGAAAGTGAAGACACGAATGAAGGTATAATTGATTAGCAAAGTTCTAGGTGGAGACTGGAGAAAATGAGGTCACGGTCACAGTTGGAGGAAAAAACCCATCTCTAAGACTGGATAAAATAGAATAAAGATGATGTATTTGTTTGCTAGGACTGCCATATGAAAGTATAATTAACTGGATGACTTAAAGAACAGAAATTTATATTTTCACCATTCTGAAGGCTAGAAGTGTAAGATTAAGGTTTGGGCAGGGTTGTTCTCTTCTGTGTCCTTTCTCCCTGACTTATAGATAGCCATCTTGTCCTCGTGTCATCTCATAGTCTTACCTCTATACATCCTGTTTCCATATTTCCTCTTCTTATAAGGACACCAGTCATATTAGGTCATTAGTCATATTCCTAGTGACCTCATTTTAATTTAATTACTATTCTAAAGATCTTATCTCCAGTTATGGTCACATTCAGGGATAATGGGAGTTATGACTTTAGCATACAAATTTTGGGGAGATGCAATTCAGTCCATAAAAATGGGTAGATACTTCTAATAATTAAATAAAAGTCATATTGAGTATCTACCCAAATGTTTAACACATATTTTTTAAGCATGCTTATAAAATGAAGGGTGCACAATTGGAATCACATGAGCAGAAAGACAATGGAAAGTAGATCCTATAGCTAAAGAATATTCAAAGCAAAGTTTCTGCATTCAGAGGACACAAGAGATTAAAACCTGAACATCTCTGTTGTTCTGTTTTCAACAATATTTCAGATCTGCTTTCTGGCAATAGACACTGATTGTCATTGGAGGTCATGCTTCAGGGTACATACTATAGAGTCATTGACAAATTGCTTCTGTGCTGTAAGGTGAAAATGATGAAATATTCTGCTATATCTCAAGCATTGTCTCTTCCACTTACATCATCTTTGAAAACCTCAAAAAGCCTAAACAGTTGCTAAGAAGAGTATATTTAATCTATATGGCCACAGGGATTGTCAAATTTTATTATTTATTTATATTTTACTCTTCATCAGATTTACTCAGCTTCACTCTATAAGAAAAAATATGCAGATTTAAGAGAATGCTTGTTAAGAACAGAATAAATGCAGACTCAGTCAAAATGGCATTTTATCAACTGTCAGAAAATATGAGCAATCTGTCAAATTATCTGCCTTCATTAAAATCAATTTTTAAATTAAATTGTATAAACATATGATATAAGGTTGTTCCTTTAGGAAATGTCATTTTATTTCCTCTACATATAAACCTTTGCATATAATTTCAATGTTTCTTATGCATCCTCTGTATATCAGACTGAGCCAGAACCTCCAAACTGCATGACTTGAGTCCCTATGGAATACAACAGATCCTCAAATAACATTGCTTCATTCAGTGTTGCTTCCTTAGAAAATGGATGATAAAACTAAATAAATCAATTACCATTGAGGCCACTGTCTGTGTGGTTTGCACATTCTTCCCATGTCTGGAGGGTTTTCTCTGAGTACTCCGGTCCCTCCCACATCTCAGAGTTGTACACATTACACTCATTAATATGTCTCAGTGGTCCTTGTCTGAGTAAATGTGAATGTTTGTGAGTGTACCCTGTGATAAAATGGCATCTTGTCCAGGAAAAATTCCCACTTTGTACCCTGAGCTATAGAGAGAGACTCCAGCCATCTGCAACTGGAATAAGCAGGTAAGATAATTACTTTGCTCATTTTTATTAATCTTTCTTAAATGTCTGTATAACTAACTCTTACTGTAATGCTTAATATAAGAAGTATTTTTCTCTTCCTTTAGAAGTTTGGTGATGTTTTTGTGACCAGAAATATGCTGTAGGAACTTAACTCTTGTTTACATCAATTAGTCTATGCTAACATTTGCTTCATTGCATTTCATTTTGATTAAAGTCACAGTTTCCACGAACTTATCAAGACAATAAGTGAGGATTTACTGTACTCTGGCAGCTGGATAACTCTGGCTGGCATCTGCTTTCTGCCAAAATTTCTGGAAAGTAGGAGGAAGCAATCAAATGTAGTCATTTCAATTGGTTCTGCATTAACACAATATTGGATCCAAATTGCCACCATTTGCTCATGGCCATTTTCATTGGCTGCATCTTTGAAATTTCTTTTCCTATTATTGTAATACAAAATCTACAGATAGCTACCCTTTCCTTCAAGTAGCATAGATCGTGTTCACTTCATCATTTTCAAACTCATATTAGCCAAAGCTGTTGTGTTTTACAGCTATAGTGACCTCAGCCAGGAAGCTCAAAACACAGCACCTTCTAAATATGTATTTTTATCCCCAGCGATACTCAGGAGTACTGAAATTGAAGTGATCTTCATCTTAAGTGGGTTCATGGAAATGTTTATACTTAAGCACTTGATTGGTGTTTGCTCTTGTCTCTATTCATGTGCAAATCCACTCCTTGTTCTGGACACTGTGGGGGTTACTGAATTCATGGTTAATACAGATATGATAGACAAGTGTAGAGTCCACTAAATAACTTTTGCCCCAAAGATAGTGTGTTTACCTGCTACACTGGGGATAGGTAAATGAGGTATTTCTTTCAGGAGGCATCCTTAGTATGTAGTCTAATACCTAATCCATATTTAGATTTTTGTATTCTACATACTCAAATTAATTGACAATCGATGCACTTTCTATTTTTAGATGTTTTAATACCTTGTGTCTGATAATATGAATGAACATCATCTTGTAACAGTTTTTCAGTACTAGATCAGTGACTTCATAGTTTGTCATAATGAATCCAACAAGATTTTTGGATTTTAATACAAAGACCTGCCTATAGTCATCCTCTATCACAGGATCACCGATATGATGGGGTTATCTGCCATCCACTTCAACTTCATGGCATGATGTGGCTTTGTTTTGGCAACAAAACAACTGACTCTCTGATTTGTAATTTAAGCTCAGTGTAATGTCAAGAATCTTTCTTAAGAGTCCAGACTTCTTGGAGTTCTACATTGTCTTTTTCATCATCACTCTGAATAATGAACAGTAACTGGTGCTAGTTTTACTTCATACTGAAGACTACTGGGTCCTGCTTATTTCTCATTAGTATTCACAAAAGTAACTGCCTATTAGCTAGAATATCACTTCTATTCTCAGCCAGCACCTCTCCATCTTCTTGCACCATGTTTTCCATCTCATTCAATGTGTCAGCTGCAAACTGCTGCTGTCCCTGTTGCAGATCTTGCTGAAAGTCATTCTTCTCATTTGAGTCATCTTTACAATGGTGATCGTTGTCTTGAGATGTTGGCATTGTTATTTTGAACATTATTATTGTTACTGTTGGAGATCTGCTTGCTAACAAGGCCCAGGAAACCCAAATTTCTATGCCTGCACTGAAACAAACTCAAGTGTAGCCTTGAGTAGTTGACAGAACATGTGTTCCAGTGAAACAAACTTCAACTGGGCAACAATTCAATAAACTGGTCAAAAGAATCAAGCTTCAATGTATGGCCCTGAACTGGGCTGATATTAACCAACCAATTCCGTCTTGACTGGTCTGAGATTATAAATTGTATGTTTTATATAGACAAAGAGGTTATAAATTGTAGGTTTTTTATACAGGAAAAAACTTCATTGATTGCCTTTATTCCTATAGTGATGATGATACCAGGATATTCTACCACATTAGCCAAACCATACTTTACTAGATATACAACAGCCATTCTGCTCTGCAGCTAAAACTCATCTAGATATCCCAGAAGATGATGGGTTTCACACTGGTGGGACTTTGCCACCTCAAGGGGGAATAAAAAGACATAATTGTTGGTTCAGGAATGCTGGATCCAAACTTCATGTAACCTACAAGGGAGTGAGGGTTAGGTAACTAAGATCTTTTTCAAGAGCATTTTTACAAGCTCCTTGAACAATACTGCATACATTTCTAAAATCATATGATCTCTGTCTCCAATTACATATTAGATGAGACCTCCAATGAAAGAAACTGGAAACATTTTTAGGTGTCCCTAGTTTCAGGAAGAGGCTAAATATGTTACTAAATAGATGTATTTTCAGGAATTTATGGGTCCTGCACATTTCCTCATGATGAACAATCTTAAGCTGATGCACAGAAAGCTTTTAAACAGCTGTGGTTTAGTGACTTTTACCTACTCCAAATAGAGGTGCCTGAAGATTGAGCTATAAAGAATTTCAGAGACGTTTATCCTGACTAAACATGCAGTCTGTATTCTGGATCCCATAGAAATTTTCAGTTTATTTTCAGAAGGAGTCAGAAATGCTTCATCACAATTACAATAATTTCCCCAAAATATAATCCACAGCAGCAGTAGGTTATGCTGTAGGTTACATACAGCAGAACACATTTGTCCAAATGGACTCTGCCAACTACAAATGAGAGGTGTCCATACCCGGTAACTTTGGATATGCTTGCAAAGCTTCTAGGACTCCTAGAATGCTAAAAGTCTCATGGTCTTGTACTCTTCACCTCTTAAGGTATCTAGGGTGAAGGCCGTGTAGTTGTTTGATGTCTAGATCTTATTAAAGTATTAGAAAACTGGAATTTGTAAAGCCACTTGGGGGGTATTTTCACCACCACCCTGCACTGGATCCACAACCTTCACAGCTCTCAGACACAAGGACATTGCTTCCTTTTGCTTTCTGAAGACATTCCGTATACATGCTATTCTACAGGAGGTAAGAAAAAA
Source organism: Plecturocebus donacophilus (assembly GCA_004027715.1). Taxonomy (NCBI): domain Eukaryota; kingdom Metazoa; phylum Chordata; class Mammalia; order Primates; family Pitheciidae; genus Plecturocebus; species Plecturocebus donacophilus. The sequence goes on along the minus strand of PVKP010022544.1, from coordinate 18,379 downwards.
AAAAGGCAAAGCAGATCAGGTGAAAGTTGATTTCCATAGTCCCTTAGTTCATCTGATATTATTTTCAGGGGGATTTCATTATTCATGAAACACTTTTAAACACTCTCCTTTCATGGCCCTATCGCTGCTTTGTCTGTGTCAAAGAGCACGCCTCCTCTCTTGGTTACTTGAGTTCAAAACACCTACACTGGCCTTCACAGTCTGTTATTGTGGTGGAGAGGGAGGGAGAAATGTGACAGATGCTCCCGGTAGTCCTCACCACCTTGGCTCCAGGGACTGGCAAATCTAATATAATTAGAAGGCAAATAATTTTTAAGGGCTAGTCATATGTAATCTTGTCAAAGAATAAATCTGTACAGACAACTGTGGAGGGCAGTCGTTTAGAAATAAGATTGGATTGGTTAAAGGAGTAAATTCTCAAAATACTTGCTGTTTTCCTACCTATATTTACATGAGTGTTTCAAACAAAATGTTTCATTGCTATCATAAAACATGTCCTTCAAATATTGTGTGTAAATTTGGTTCTAAAATTCATTTTAAGTCATTTAAGCCACTAACAACTTGTGCTAAGATGTTCTTAAGCGAAATTGAGCATATTTTCAACATTTGGAGGAGAAAATTAATAACAAATGTTTAAATAACCAACACAAAATTCCAGGTTCTTGTAATAACAGTTATATGAAGCTCTATTTTATCTTCTTAAATAAGCTTTATATACATTTTACATGCATTAGAACATTTACTCCATTAACATAGAAATTTTCTCTGTCTAGTTTATTGCTAATTCTCATTGCTAGAACAGTTTCTGGCATTCAATAGTTACTCAATAAATATCAGTTAAATGAATGTTCGCCAAGAAAATAGAGTGACTGTGTAATTTTTTAGAGTCATTTTTTAAAAGTGATGACTTGGAATTATTATGAATGCCACCGTAGTATTTAGCCAGAAAGCAGTCTTGCCTAAAGTGGTTGGGATGTAGGAGAATTTCCTCCTACATCCAATGGTGCCAACTTGTGATATTTTATCTTTTATACTTGAGATTTTGTCTTTGTTTTGTTTTATCCATTTATATAGAATCTTAGATACTAATTCTTGATGTTCTCAGCAAACATGTCTGGCAATGTCAATAATGATATTTGCTGTCCTAAAATCTATTGTGGAATCCATTATAGCAGGCACGGAGCCTTTCTTTTCTCTCTTGCCAAGACGAGTACCTGAATTATGGTAGACGATTTATAAATATAGTTGTTAAGTACTTCAACTTGACACAAGTATCCTATTTGACAAAAATAAAAATAATTATGAATTATTTTAGTAAAAAATATAAATAGCCACTTATTTCCTGGAAAAAAACAAATTTTCATACAAGAATATAATTCCAAATTCAAATTTTACAATTTAAAAAATCAATTTGGATATTCGATTTTTTATTTTAAAAGATAGTTACTAATTATTAATATTTAATCAAATTGCCTTTATAATGAGTGAAGAAATCTTTGATCTGGTTCCTTGTTTATTTCTTACATTTCACAAATGTAACTTGGCCTGGTTTTCTAGAACACAAGTATTTTTGTATATTAATTAATATTAGTGTTAGAACATAATTCTAACTTGGACAATTTCAAAAGTATCTATTCCAAATTGAACTAATTAGTAGCTCATGAGGTAAAAGTACTGCCATATAACTGTATCTTCTATACCAAACTATAAATAGTAATTACTGAATTAGTTAAATAGCATGTACAATCTATATGCATTGCTTCTTTTAATTGCAAAGGACAGCAATTTCACTGAGCTAACTAACACACAATCCTCAAAACAGAATTTATTTGAATCATGCTGAGGAAATAACCTTAAAGCCAAGGAAAAAATTAAACTATGATGGTATTGTGGTAGGAGCTCCCAAGACCTCGGGAGCAGAACTTCTAAAATTTCCAAATGGGTCTTTCTTCACATAAGTTAGCTGCCAATTCTTAGCATCTCCTTTCCCCCTTCCTCTAAGATGAAATTTATGAGCACATGCACATGCACGCCAACAGTCAAAAGAAAGAGGAAGAGACAGAGAGATGGAGATTTGAATGGTCCAAATTATTCAGATGTCCACATCTCAGCCAGTCACCTCTGGTCTTGGGGTGGGGTTGCAGAGTGAAATATGTGGCCTGGTAATTGCAGCTAATGTTTGTCGACCGTGTACTGGGCACCAAACACTGTTCTTAGCACTTTCTATGTTCTATCGCATTTAAGCCTTTCAATGACTCTAGGATCTCTTTACTATTATACCATTTTACATACATACAAACGTACCACAATAAGTGTCTTAAAATGTCCTTTCTTGCCTAGGAAAATGAGTAGTATTCAAAATCTTAAATTTATGTAACAGTCTATGTTCATCTGTGATAATCTTAGAGATTTCTAATAATCATTCAGGTAAGATTATACTGCATTAGTGTCTTTGTTTTACAAACGAAGCCACTGAATCAAAAGAACTGTGTGATCAACAATGGCCACAAAATTAATGCATATAGAGCAGAGAGTCGAGGACTCAGGACCCCTTAGGAGAGGTCTGGAGAATACTCAAAGCTTGTGTCCTGGGCCTTTCTTTTCAAAGACCAGTAAATTTACTTTTCTTTTGACAAGAGCTTCCATTGTTTATTTATAAAATTAGGAAAAGCACATTAAATATATGAAATAATAAGCACTTGACATATTAATTTAATACTTTAATTTATTTCTCAGGTTTCCTGATACAGCAATCTACACTCTCATGTTTATTGCCACACTCTTCACAATAGACAAGAAATGGAATCAACTGAAGTATCCATCAATAGATGAATGGATAAAGAAAATGTGGTATATTTACACAATGGAATACTATTCCACCATAGAAAACCATAAAATCCTATCATTTGTTGCAACATGGATGAACCTGAAAGACATTAGAGTAGGTGAAATAAGCCAGGCACAAAAAGACAAATGCTGGATGATCTCATTCATATGTGGAATCTAAAGAAGTTGATCTCTTAGTAGTAGAGAGTAGAATAGTAGTTACTGGGGCCTGGGGAGAGGACAGGAGATGAGAGGATAGGGAGAGATTGGTCAATAGGTATAGCATTACAAATGGGAAAAATAAGTTTTGCTGTTCTATTGCACAGTAGGTTGACTAGGGTTAACAACAGTATATTGTATATTTCAAAATAGCTAGAAAAGAGAATTTTGAATATTCTCATGACAAAGAAGTAAATCTATGAGGCAACAGACATGCTAATACTCTGATTTGATTTTACATAATCTATACATGTACCAAAATATCACACTGTACTCCACAAATATGTATAATTATTGTATGCCCACTAAAATAATTTTTTAAATTAACAAAAAGTTTAAGGAGTGGATATTCTCTTTGTTTATACAGAAAACAGCTTTTCTTTGGGGAAACATACACCTAATGGGTTGAAAAAGTTTTTTTATCAGTAGCAGCTGGGTCTATCATTGGGTAGTTATAGTAACAGCAGGAAACTAAGATTGTTACCTAGAAAACAAAGTGAGAAGAAAATCATAGATGTCCAATATGCATTGAGACTCTGCCATATGAGCATTCCCAGTATCATTAGAGGACTAAAATACTGGTTTGGCAGATTAGATCACAAGTCCTTTAAACATCAATTTATGTATGGCCATTTTCACTTTGCAGGTTTTTCTCTTTCAACCACTCCAGAAATTTTGCATTCAATATCAAGTAATATGTCTTATTCATTCACAAGAATTGTTTCATTACCTACATAATAATGATTAACATTCAGGAATTTTATTGCATTAAGGGCCTGGTACACAATGTATATCATTGGGGACGTTTATGACAAAAACTATCCCAATGTGGTCTCTAAATTTTATTTCAAAGAGCAAATCACCCAAGCTCCATCCTTACTTTTTGTGTGTGGATGCTTTTAAAATGTTGTGATTAAATCTAGAAAAATGAAACATTATTTCTGCAATGGAAAGGTTGACACTGATCTTTCTTATTGAACTCTCTGCAATTTCAGATTAGCTCTACGGTTAATAATATCTTTGTGTAGAAGAAAAGATTCTTGGAGAAGTGCTCTTCTGAAGGTTACATGTATTATTTTTTTAATATGCTTCAGCCTTTCCAAATTCTCCTGGCAATCACTGTAATATAAAATATGATTTCACAAACAGAAACAGAAGCTCAAACTCATTTTTTCTTCATGTATTAATTCTACCAAGTCCTTGATGCCTGCTTTAGGAAAAAAATCTATATGTTTTTCTTGTAAAAGCTATCAGTTCAGTCCATTCCCTCAGAAGCCTCTGTTGCTACATAGACACATTTTCTCATAGGATGAAAGATGAAACTAATGTTTCATCACAATATTAGAACATAATTTTAAATCATTGTAAATAGGTTGGTGGTGCTCGGGAATGCAAGAGTAAAAGGTTAGATGTTAAAGAATTTTGTTCCTTAACCTCTTGTTCCTTGAAAATTTAATGCGTCTTTTTTGCCTCATTAAGGTTTCATCCATTCATCCATTTATTCACTTATTCTTACTTTCCTACAAGCATTGGTTGAACATCTTCTACATATTATACCCACCCTGGATGCCACAAAAGCAAAGAAGGTAAGTACTTAACTGCAAAGAGCTCAATGTAATCATTTCTAATAAAGAACTATGAAAAAATTTCTGCCGCAACCCAGAAGAGCTATAAAGCAGGCCTTGTGGAAGAAGTGAGATTTTCCTATACAGTAACAAAAGAGCTGCAAAAGCTTCTTTTACCTACGTGCAACTACCACCTTTATCCAGTGAAGACACTTAATTGTCTAATGGTGCAAACTCTCAAAAGGAATATAAAGAAGTCATTAAAACTAGAGATTAGAATAAACTAAAAACAAAAATAGTAAATTCAGAGATTGTTTTTAATTCTTGCATGAAAGTCATATTTGATATTATAATCATGAAAGAAATCAAATCATATTTCTCCACAACCCACATTATGTTCCTTTGGTTAGATAGATAGTAGATATGGTAATTAACAGTCATTATTTTAAAAAACATACTACATTTGCATTTAATAGATGTTTAGTGAGTGCCAAGCGATGAAGAAAGATACCATTTCAGAAATCAACATGGATGATGGGAGACTCATAAATTTTTGTTTCAGCTAGAAAGTGAATCTCTTCTAGATAATTGATAAAGCATAGAAAACACATATGTGATTTTTGTACACAAAGATCAAATTGAGTTTTCTTCTATTTTCTATTTCCCGTGCCTACATAATATTTCTCCCTAAACTTCACAGTATGGAAATAGGATATTTAAGCCTTTAGGTTTTCATAGAGTCCTGAATAATGGAACTTAACTTGGCCAATTGGCCTTTTAGTTTTTCAAGTTAATATTATTCATCTTAATGTACTCAGCAGAACAGAAATACAAATCTACCCAAAGATTATAAAAGTGACTGTTCTTTTGTACATTTTTGCATAAACAAACATGGTGATTAAAAAGCAAACATGGTGATTATAAACACACAAACCCACATTAAAAGACTATGAATAAGGCTGATATATTTTACATTGTGCTTATGTTGAAATATTTTTAAAATTGTCTTTAGGCACACTGGAGCCAGAGCACATCCTTATAAGTTAGGTTGCTGATGTTTTTCCCTAAGAGATTTGATGTTCCTGCTGTCATTCTTCCTAGACAACTAAGACCTTGAGCTGGCAAGCTTTTTTAAAAGCTGGAGAGTAAGCTTGCTCTTTGGGTCTGGGTGGAAGCATGAGATAGAGAAGAGAAAGGAAACCTTTTAGACTGTAAGTGGTTTTAGATGTCAAGGGGTGGGAGGGATACTGTGATCTTCTCTAAGCTACGCAGAACTGATACAAACCAAATAACTGGTCTAGTAAGAGATCCCAAACAGATATGGAATTGGCAGTATTTTTGCTTAACTCATTATACTCCATACCATTTTATCCACCCTGTGTTTTCTTAATGTCAATGCTAGTTTCAATTTGACTGTGGAAAGCTGGAAATGCAATGATTCCCATGCACTGAGTTTCTTCTCCAGACATCAGATGTGGGCAGGGCAATTGTGATTGGAGAAAGTGGAGGGGTCATCTTATCAACCACATCAGAAGCTGAGGTTAGGATATTGTGGCAAGAGATGAAAAGTGAAGTGATGTGAAGAAACTTCATCCTGAATTCAACTAAAGCCCTGGAATACTTGTTTAAATGATCAGGAGACAACTTGGGGTTAAAGTATCTTGAATTTAGCCTGTTTAGCTCAGCCAACACAATTATGAAATAAAAACTAAACAGTCTAATATTTTGTAGTCTCTGAATAAAGAGGCCTAAATGATATCCTCTAAAGTTATGCAGAGTACTATCTGCATAGATCTAGTCAATGACTTTGTCAAGTAGCAGCATTTGGTTTCCAGCTTTATGTACATCAATTCTTCTTTCTATGCAGTAGTTAATTTAATGCACCTATATTTTATCTCTAACTCCTTAGGAAACATTTGAATTTATTTGCTTAGATTTTCTATTCTATTATTGACAATCTGCCTTTACAAGCCACATAGAGCTGTTACAAACACAAATCACTTGGCATACACAAGCCATATTAAGTATACATTTTGTCTATGTTACGGGAAATTTTATTTTCCATTTTCTTATTTTCATTTTCCATTTTCTCTTTTATTATCTTCTGATGGCACTGAAATGCCTAAAGAAGTAGATAAATATCTTGTCCTGACTATGCTGATTAAAAAGAAGACAGTTAAGGCTTGTACATTTCACAGTAATGCAGAAAAATCCATAAACATTTTATCAGATCTGAAAATTTGTCACCAGATGCATGCGGAAACTGTCTTGGTGAACCTGCCTTCGTGCAAATTTGAAATGTCCTATTAAACTTAAAAATAAATGTGGTTTTTTTCTTACTTATTAATAGTGAGTGTAGTTTTGTTTTATGATTCAAATTTTCTTTAGAAAGTGGCTTTGTAATTGCACAGGAGACAGGAATTAATTCTGCTGGGGCTTTACATCAACATGCTTCAGTTCTAAGTGATGATGTTTTCTGTGTGTGCATCTTGTGCCTATTTTTTAACGTTAATTATTTTTTCCCAAATTTGATAGAGGAAGCTGGCAATTAAGAATCCAATTTTGTATTTTCTTTTGCCAAAGCTTCCTTCTATTTTAACCCATGAAATTTTTAACTTAACATACCCCAACCCACATCCTCATCTCAAATTTTTCTGTTTCTCTGGGTTTTCTTAGCCTGTTTAAATGAGTTACCACGCATGTTCATTATACAAAACTTGTACCCCTTCTGGCAGATGTCCAAATGGAAGCTGGATATTCCTATCTTTTGCCTTGTCAGGGTGACTTCCAGATGACTGCTCACTTCATATTCTCTTCTGTTAACACTTGTTCTTTTGTTTTTTTCTAATTTAAAATTATTTTGACCTTTTGAAAGTCTAATTTGCTTGCTCTAAAAAAATAAATAATTCTGCCTTGAGGTTTGAACTGCTTTTAATTGTACCTTTTGATTTTTCCATTTATGTTTTTCAATTCTCCCCAACTCCAAATGCCTAAAAAATTGTAATAGCCTAGATATTGTTAACCATCAAAACCCTATTTAATTATTCGTTTGACCTCCATTTCCCTCTGCCTTTGCCATTCTCCCATTCTAAACTAATCCTGTTTATATTCTTCCTACACAATCTACATACATCTAGAAACTAATGATATAATCTTACAAATCAAAAACTACATAATAAAAATTAAAATTTCCTGTCACTTCCTCTGGTAAATTACCTATCTAGATAGCTATAAATAGCATTGTTAAAATGAGTTGTGGCATTTTCTTCTATTGGGAGCTCTAGAGGCTTTTTGTTTATGCAGTCATAAAAGAATTGTGTTCTTTACAATTCTACATTCCAGATTGTTATGGCTGCCAATATTAGAAATAAAATGAAACTTCTTAGTAATTCATTTATCAAAAACATGAATTCAGAACATAACATGAGTTAGCAATGAACAATTTGGCCATCTACTTTCTTTAATATTAAAATAACAGAACCCCTCATTTTGAATGAATAAAATATTTTTGTATACCACCTCTAGTATGAAGGTAGTATCTTTAATTAGAGCACAGTTAACTCACTATACATGTGCGATTAAATGCATCATTCTCATTTTTATGGTTTCAAAATGATTATGATAAATTTGTAAGTTGTAAATTAAATAAAAAAAGAAAGATAAACTACAGGTCAATTTCTCAGTCCATAAAATTGATACAATTTACCTTTTAATCTTGCCTTTTACCCTAGACTCTTATATGTAGAGGAAAAATATTCTAAAATATCAAATAAAGGCCTTTTGATATTTCTATGATGGCAGTCTCATAATTATCAACCCCACTTGCACCCAGTCAGTACCACCAAAGCAAGTGTTGCTTCAGGGAAATGTGGTTCCGGCCCAGACAGAAGTCATCATTGCTTAGTGTGGAACCTGAAAAGCTGACCTCTTAGAGTCTCTAGCAAAACAATACTTTTAAAAGTCATACTTTCTTAAGAATGAAGTCTTCTAAACTCCAAAAGTTCCTCTTTAATACATCTAGTCAAATATAGCTTAATCATACAATCTTACCATAGGTAATGTGATGACAAGGACAGTCTTCATTTCAGCCATAATTTTGTTCAGTCATTCATTTAGTTTAGTATTTGTCCTTCTTTTTACTATAAAAACTATCCTATTTTCAAGGCTAATTTATATGTTACTTTAACTATGAGGATGGGTAAGGTAGAGAATGTAAATGAAGTTCCTGTGAAACATGAATTCATAATTGAAAATTGGTCTATTGTTGAAAAGAAGAGTAAAAAGCAGCAGAACAAGAGGTCAGATGTGGATGTCCCTGGTGTCAACCTCACCTGGTGGTCAACCTGATGGGAGAGAATAGTAGACATAGCCAAATAGGTTTAATGTAAAAAACTAACACGTGTGTTTTGAGGTGAAAAAAAAAATCTGTCAGGCTTGCTCCTTATTTCCCATATCCTGGTAAAGTTACTAAACCTTTGGAAAATTTAGTTACTCAGCATGATGCCACATTCCTGCTGGTGTCCATCCTGTGTTAGATTCACAGGGGCTTAGAGGGTGTCCTAGATTCCCTACAACCTACATATCATGTAATGGATTGTCATATGCCTAATGTTACATTTAGAAATGACATAATAAACCAATGGGCTGAGTAAGTACAGTGTCAAAACAAGGAAGTCTTCGAGGTTAATTGATGGATGACAGACTTTGGCAGTAGAGACCAAAGTTATTCAACCACACAAGAGACTTAACTATGGTCCCAGGATTCTTCCTGCCACCATGAAAATACAGATCTCTCTGGTACCCAGTGCTATCTTGTAAACAACAAAAAGAGAGACTTAAAAGAGAGACAACACTAGTAGGAAATTTGGTTTTTGATTAGACTAACATCCCAGCATTTGGTTGGAGATATTTTTTCCTATACTGTTAATCTTATCATATCAATATCATACATCTACACACAAACACACATCCATCTTAACAGAGGCTTATTTGGTTTTAAAATACAAACATAAAATATTCATGGTATAAAAAATTTGAGAAAAAGTCTAGTCCAGCTTACATTTTTTTTACTATACATGGACAATTCAAGATGATCTAGAAGTTAAATGAATTGCTAAAGGTCACATAGTTGGTAAACAAATTAACAACCACAGTCCTAAGAGTTTATCACAACCACGTAATAACTAGGTCAGTGTTTTTCACACACAAAAGAGTTTATGAAAGTCACTTGCTTTTCAACATTTCCAATACAGAACTAATTGATTCATTGCCTTATTTACCAGAAAAACATTTAGTTCTGAGCCAGCATTACTATGAGTAATTTGGACAGAAAGTTTAATACATTAATGTTCCTTGCCATTGAGCTTACAATTGTTAGAAATGTAAATGAAAAATACATAAGAACACATTATTTTCGTAAAATAGGGAGAAAATGCACATATAAATGATTAGAATCCAAAATTGCTTATCAGTTTATTAGAGATTACAATATAGCCAGTGTGTCACAGACTCTGCCGATTGTTGAGTACAACTCTATAGATTTATAATCCAAATTTCAGTTTGACTAAAAGAAGATCCCCATAACTTCTAATGTTCTTTTTCCCAAATACTCCTGAGAATCCTCAGTGATACTTAGATAAATTAGTTAAATGAAGGGACTTTCAACTCCCCCAGGAGGAAATCCTAAGTAAAACCATTTTCTTAAACTTGCTGGGTCAGAGATAGGGCGTTGAGAATGTCTCACAGAATCAGAGCTGTCTCCTGCTGCACTGCAGTCCTTTGCTCCAGGATCACTGCTCTCTTCAACCCTTTGTTGTCTTTCCTGCTTTGCTGTGTAGTGTCAATGCATTGCCCGGGCTGCTGCTATCTCCATCAAAAGAGATATGACCTCTGGGCTGTCGTCTCCAGTGGTCTAGTGCTCTGCTACCCATCAGGGGAAAACGCTTTTCTGCTTTGTGTCTTGCCTTCTATAACCAGGGCCTTTAGTTTATATTAGAATTCATGCATTAAAAGAATATAGAAATATATCAAACATATATCGAACTTCTTGCTTAATTCTGATAAAAGTTGTTTTGTGATTTTATTTTTGCATTGTTTTAGACAAACTCCTTTTACCTGTAGCTTATCATCTACATTTTCTAATTACTTTTTGCAGAAGCAAAGAATGGTTTTATTCTTGTTTTGTAGAAGATGACATTAGAATGAGTGTGCCCTAGTTCACAGTGCTAGTGACAAGGTTGAAATGAGAATACGAGTCTCCTGGCTTTAATTTTCTGGCATTTTCATAAGCATGCATCATTTAATACTTTCACTCAGCATTATGGGCAAAGGTCCTTGACAAATGCCTTGATATACATAAAATACTAAATAATTTAAACACAATTTCTTCCTCAAATAGACTTTTTAAAATAAAAATTATTCATTAATTCACGTAATAAATCATAGGCACCTGTTATATGCCAGGCACCCTCCATCTTAACAGGAGGGTATAGAGCAGGTTTGGGTCATTGGTGACCAAGAATTCCCCTAAATTTACATGGTCATAGTGCCTTTAAGCCCTATGCTGTTGCACGGATGAACCTACTTCCAAAAGTCTTACCCGTCTGTCAGGATTTTCTCCCAAGAGCCCTATATTTTTTCCTGCACCCATGGAGGAGGAAGTGTAAATTAAGGCATCCAGACTGGGATCAGGAAAGTCTTTTTCTCTCCAGTTCTAATATAGTGTTATGCATATTGTGGGTTCAAAATATCTATTGAAAAAATAATGCAGAAGTTTGATTAAACATGACTTCACACAAATTATGGATGAGGTTTGATGTTTTTTTCCAAATGATCTTCTGGGAGCCAGGAAATTCAGGAACTGTTCTTGTAAGTTGAGAAATTCTTTCTCTGGGTTCACAATTACATAATTATTCTTCCTAGAGCAAGTAGATTAAATCCAGGTGGGGGTAGGAAATGGAATTATTTTATTACCCAGCAGTCTATTACTATCTTAATGTATTTCCAGGAAGACTAGACTGTTTTATATGAAATGTACACAGGGCTAGAATAATTTTATAGAAAATAGCAATTACTTGTCTAATATCTTTGAAACCAGATGTCATTCAGAATGTAAAATTTTCAGGTTTGAAAAAAATAATGATGTTCATATATTAAAGTTACATAGGACCTATTGAATGATCTAATACAGCAACTCCAAAATCAAACCCAGAAATATTTTTCTGGAAGCAAAATGTATGACTATTTCCTTTAAGCAGGAAATAAAGGTTATAAATTGTCTTAAGACATTTCAAACAGGCTTAGCTGCCAAAAGAGTAAAGGACAGATGAAGTTGTTACCAAGTGAATGGAAAATCTCTTTTTGGTTTTCAAAACTTTTGGGATTTTGGAAAAGGAGATAAGTGATTGTGGCAGACAAGTAATTGCAGCAGAGATAGCAGATAAAGTACCTGTGTTGCTTTATCTGTTATCTCTGAAGATAATTGAGAATTATAAGAACTCCAATTCTGACCTCCAGATTAGGAACACATACAGATACCTTTGGACTACATTGGCACTATTGGCAGACATTGTCAAATACAGTTGGATTAGAATGCTGGCCTGGGTAAATAATCATAAGTATTTCTTCTTTGATAGACTCTTAACATTCGATGTTGTCTCAGCTTTACTGCAATGTCACCAGCTGCTCCTTCACATTCTCCTCAGCTCTTGACTCCTGTTCTTAACTGCTCAATACTGAAGAGCTACAGTACTTGGACATATCCCTTTTTGGAATGCACCTGCTCTATTGGTGATCTCATTCAGTCTGAGGGCTTTAAAGCCATATAAGTTTTCTAATTTATTCTGTATCTAAGACTTCTCTGAACTACAGACCCATTAATACTGCTGTCTTCTCTACGTCTCCACTTGAATGATGTATGAGCCTCTTCAAGCATAACATGTTCAAAACTGAATATTTATTATCCCACAAAATCCACTCCCTCTTGCAGCCTTCCAAAATGTTTTCATAGTTGTTCCAGACACAAATTGTTACTCTATTTCCTTAGCCATCTTATTATTCATACATCACTATCACCTTATACCGTAATTTGTTTTCATCTTTCTCCTATTAGAATCTGTGCTTTATGAAGATGAATTCCAGCATGACTTACAATGCTGGAATTTAATTTTGTTCAACATTATTTGAGATAGATTGCTTGATGACAAAACTGCTATTCTTAACAGTGGGATGCCCTAACATTATTGCTTGCCAAGAGGATCTGTGGCCACACGAAAGAAAGATCCAACATATATTATGACATCATTAGAACAATATTCTTACTTTGATTTTCTCCAAGTGTTCCTCAGAAATATAGTACTATGAGCCTCTCGAACCAAAAATATTTTGTAATCATTCAAGTATGTAACAGGTGGTACATAGAGAATAGTCTCCTCTTTGAGACTCACAATGCATAGGACATTAAAGTTTCTGACAATCCTTCAGTAAAGTTGTTTTATCTAGAGTTTTCCAGTTATTTGACAATGGAACACTTTTTTTTTTGCATAATGTCTTTGTACATTATTAAAACTAGTATTTCTCCTGATAGTTTTTGGAGATGCTTCTCTAACCTACTTAAATGTATGTAAAAAGATAAGGCCCTAAAGGGATACTCCCTGAACTAAACAGAGGCCTAGTCAAATGTTGTCACTCAAATCTTTCCTTTGAATGTTTAGGCAAGCTGTCCAGGCCTGACATAGCCATGAGACCAAGGGGCCCTATGTGCAACTTCCTAGAATACTTTTAAGGGGAAATATCTGTTTGCTTCAAATAAACAGATAGCAAATAGCTGCTGTCCATAACTGTACTAGCTGCTGGCTGAGCTAGAGGAACCAAGAGAAACATGAGATTCCAAGATTCCTCCTGATCGTACAGCATGACTAAAATTAAAAGCAGAAGTAGCTCCACCACTTCACTCCAGTGCAGGCCCAGGGAAGGCATATTTATCTGGACTCCAAGTGAGTCCAGGGCTTTTAAAGATCTCCTCCTGCTCAAGTCAATAGGACAGATGCTTTGGGTGTCAAGGTAGAGTGGTTGCCTAGAAGCTCCAGGTAGACTGAGAGCATGCCCATAAAAATAGGTGCTACAATTTGAAGGTATTTGTTCTCTGCAAAATTCATATTGAAACTTAATCCCCAGTGCAACAGTATTAAGAGATGTAGGTCTACCCTCATGAAAGGAATGAGGTGCTCTGTGAAACGGCTGGGTGGATGGAGTTCGTTTTCCACCCTTCTGTCTCTTCAGCCTTGTGAGGACATGGCATTCCTCCCCTCCAGAGGATGCAGCCATAAGGCACCATCCTAGAAGCGGAGACCAGGCCCTCACCAGACGCCAAAACGACGGCTGCCTTTGTCTTAAACTCACGGCCTCCAGATATGAGGTATGTAAATTTCTGTTCTTTGTAAATTACCTATTCTGTGGTATTTTTATAGAAGTACAAACCGAGTCATTCCTTCCCTGTCCTGTTGTCAGGACAATAAAAGCATGTTCAAAGATTTAGCGCCCTGATACTTCACACAAGCAACATTCAGAAAGCCACATTGTACAATAAAAATGTTTTGTTTCATCTTGGTGAATCTAAGGTGGACTTTTATTATCATCACCGCATTATAAAAGTGGAAGAGATTACACTGCCAAAAGCACACCTATTGAGCTAAGTACCCCAAGTCAACTTTTTCACTTATGTAATATCATCTGGTTCAAAATAATATTACTTAGCAACTTTGGTGAGTTACTCAACTAAATAGAAATGGGCAAAGTTAAAAAAAACTGATTATGTCCAGATGATGTTAATTACATGCACCCTTCCAGAAGTTTTGTTTCCTTACTTACCCATTAGATTGCTAATACTCGACTCTCAGATTTACAACCCTTTTTCTAAGAGGTCTTATTGTTTCCAACACCTGGTACAAGGAGAACATCATTATTTTGTACCTTTCTAGTCTCAGATTGAGTATTTTTTCTGGTCCTAGATTTACCTTAAGCACCTATAAATAAGGACTGTCTTTGTAGCTATATCCACCATCCCTCAAGTGGCTGTCCCTCTGGACTCTTGCCTTAGAAAGTTTGCTGTGATTTGTACAGCCTTAAATCTACTATTCTCGACCTTTTGTTTCCTATTTTTCCCCAATCCTAACATTCTAGATTCTTTGTCTTTGTCACTGTATTAAGGAATCCCTTTGTTTTGAAAGGACCCTTGCCCCGGCACCAAATCTAAATCACTGACTTCTGACTTTGTGCATTCCAATCCCCTCTCTACCCTTTTTGTTTCTCTTAATAATTCATAATTTGAATATGAAATATACTCTTTCCTACTGACATCAATAAAACGTTATTTTCTAGAAATCTCATGTAGATCCTTTTGCTCATTACAATATGGTATTTAATATAAGTATGTATTTGCATGTTAAGACTATTATTTCTCCTTCCTTTAGATTTTGTTGACATTAATAAGCATCCTGTGGAAAACCATTTGTAATATGTGACCTTTTTGAAGCAACAACTATAAATTTTTCTATATATCTCTTAATCTGCAACTGATATTTAGCTAAATGACATACTGAAATTAAAAATTGCATTAATAAAATTGAAAATATTCAAATAGGTAGATTGACTAAGATAGTACAGGGATGCTATAAACCCTTTAATAAACATATTATTTTTTAAAAACAATGAGGTATGTAATCTGGACTTTTAGGGAGGTTTGATCCTTAAGTGGGTTGTGACCAACATTGGTTTAAGAGGCTTTCTAATAGCACGATTACCAGTTAAGGAATTTAAAATCCTGCCTGTAGAACATTATTGGGTTTGCCCCAGTTAGAACACTTGGAAGAGAGAGAGAGAGAGAAAGAGATAGTTAAGACTTCATTGAACACACAGAACAGGTTGAATGACCAGGTTGAATGTTTGCATACTAATAAAATATTAGTTTAATAAATGGCTTTGTGATTGATATATTTTGGTGTGACCTTGCTCTTATACCTGGAATGAGGTTGGTGGAAGAAGCTAATCCTTTCCTTAAACATCTCTGGGGGCTTGCCATTATCTGCCAAAAATAACACAGGTGTTGTAAAGGCCAAACTATCTTAAGTTGGTTTACAACACCTTACTCTTATGTTTTATACATAAAACAAAAGAATGCAAAATTGGCATATTGTCTGTAGTTCATTCTCAAGCTATCATCACATTTTTTTGGTGGGTGAAAAAAAAGGAGGAAGAATATTTTCACAAGCACAGTTCCAAATATTCTAATTTATGTAAAGGCTCTAAAGTTTTCCAAACTATATAAAAATTTTTAACGCCAAAATCATTTTAAAAATAAATAAATTATGCATAAAAAATGTTTCTGGCATGCAGCTAGTAACTGGTAAGCTTTTTAAAATTACGCTTTTCATTTGGAAGTGATTATAGATTTACATGAAGTTGTAAAAAATAATACAGAGAGATACTATGTACCTTATGCCTAGTTTCTCCCAGTGCTAACATCTTGCAAAACTGTAGTATAATATAACAACCAGGATATCGACATTGACACTAATGTAGTCAAGATACAGGACAATCTTATCACCACAAGTATTCTTCTAGTCTCCTTTTTATAACCGCAATCATTTCCCTCTCACATCCTTTTCCATTCTTAACCCCACATAGCACTAATATGTTTTCGTTTCTGTATATTGTCATTTTAAGAAAGTTACATACATGGACTTATGCAGTATGTAACCTTTCAGTATTGGCTTTTTTTCACTCAGTACAATTTTTCGGAGACTCATCCAAGTTGTTGAGTGTATCAAATAGTTTGTTTCTTTTTTTTCTGCTGAGTAAATATTCCATATGGATATCCTACTGTGTTTTCAAACTTTCACCTGCTGAAGGACATCTGGGTTGCATAAAGCTAAACATTTGCATACAGGTTTTTGCATGAACATAAGTCTTAATTTCTCTGGGATAAATTCCCAAGAGCATAATTGCTAAGTCATATGGTAGTTGTATGTTTAGTTTATTAAGAAATTGCCAAACTCTTTTATAGAGTAGCTGTACCATTTACATTCCTGCCAGTAATGCATGAGTGATTCAGTTTCTTCAGATCCTGACCACTATTTGGTCTGTCACTATTCTTTATTTTAGTCATACTGATATGTGTGTAGTGAGAATTCAGCGGTTTGAGAATTTACTTTTCTAATGATGTCAAACACCTTTACATTTGCTTATTTGATATCTATATACCCTCTTCAATAAAATATCTGGTCATGTCTTCTTTCCATTTTCTAATTGTATTATTTAATTTTTACTGTTAAGATGAGTAAGTTCTTTGTATTTTCCGGATAATAGTCCTTTGCAAATATGATCGTATTATAACTACGGTTATATTGCAATATTGTCATGAAAGTGTTATCATAAATGAGTGATACATTTTCTCATATCTTTTTTTCTGAATTCATTGATATGAACATATATAATTATCATGCATCAGGTCAGTAGTAATATTTTCTTCCTTAGCCATTAATATAGTGAATTACACTGATAAATTTTCAAATATTAATCTAGCCTTGCATCCCTGGAATAAATTCCATTTCGCTATGACACATATATGTAATATATATATATATATATATATATATATATATATATACTGAGGTGGAGTCTTACATATATTTTGAGATGGAGTCTTGGCTCTTGTCACCCAGGCTGGAGTGCAATGGCACGATCTCACCTCACTGCAACCTCTGCCTTCCAGGTTCAAGCGATTCTCCTGCCTCAACCTTCCAAGCAGCTGGGATTACAGGCACCTGCCACCAAGCCCAGATAATTTTTGCATTTTTAGTAGAGACAGGGTTTCACATGTTGGCCAGGATGGTCTCAAACTCCTGACCTCTTGTGATCTGCCCGCCTCGGCCTCCCAAAGTGCTGGGATTACAGATGTGAGCGACCATGCCTAGCCAATGGTATATGTATTTTATATAGACTGCTAAATTATATTTGCTTAGATTGTTTTTTTAGGGATCCTATGGTAAATTGGTATGCATATAATTATATTTGTGTGTTAATAGAGACTGATATGTTAGTAATCTTTCATCATAGACTAGTCATAATTTAAAGACAGTGAAGGATTTGAATGACAATCTCATTTTTTGACTCTTACCTCTCACTTAGCTTTGTTACTTAGAATACAAATGCATATTCTTTTCTTTGCTTTGATTTTTTAAATGTTTTCTTTAGGTAGCTACAATTGTTATTCTTCATTCATTACTGGTACCTCTGGACTTTCTGGGTGAGGCAAGCAGAAAAAGACACCATCACCACTGCTGGTTACCTCTTATTCTGAGGTCCTCTTCCATCCCTCTTCTCATATTGACCCTAAAGCTCGAGGGATGTCATATCTCCCAATTTAATATTGGCATTCATCTAGTGTAAGAAATTCTTTTCATTGAGATATTCTACATATGCTAAACCCTACGTTTATCTGTTTTCTTTTCTTTTTCTTTCCTTTCCTTTTCTTTTTTTTTTTAAAAAAAAAGAATTAAGAGCATGTCCTGGGCCAGGCGCAGTGGCTCCCACCTGTAATCCCAGCACTTTGGGAGGCCAAGGTAGGTGGATCATGAGGTCAAGAGATCAAGACCATCCTAACCAACATGGTGAAACCCCGTCTCTACTAAAGAATACAAAAATTAGCTGGGCATGGTGATGCATACCTGTAGTCCCAGCTACTCAGGAGGCTGAGGCAGGAGAATCGCTTG
>PVKP010022543.1:0-37498 GCA_004027715.1 Plecturocebus donacophilus | reverse complement strand
AGCACCCAGATACATAGGGCAAGTTCTTAATGACTTACAAAGAGACTTAGACTCCCACACAATAATAGTGGGAGACTTTAACACTACACTGTCAATATTACATAGATCAACGAGATAGAAAATCAACAAGGATATCCAGGACTTGAACTCAGACCTGGAACAACTAGACTTAACAAATATTTACAGAACTCTCCTCCCGAAATCCACAAAACATACATTTTTCTCAGTATCACATTATACCTATCTTAAAAGTGACCACATAATTGGAATTAAATCACTCCCCAGCAATTGCATAGCATTTCACAGATTTAAATAAAATATTGGTTGTCTGCTTATTTGTTATTTTCATCCCCTATTCCTTCCTGTCTCCATTGTTAAGCACAATTATTGGCATAAAAGAGGCTTTTAATATCCATTTTTAGACTGTATTCTAGCCTGGGCAATAAAACAAGAATCCCGTTCTCTCTCCCTCTTTCTCTTCCTCTTTCTTTCTCTCTTTCATTCTTTTTTTTCTTCCTTTTGCTGTTTCTTTCTTTCTCTTTTTCTCTCTTTTTCTAAAATCTCTTCCTCTTTCTTTCTCTCTTTTATAAAAAAAAAAAAAAGTAATTCTACACAGCCTTATAGCATGGCATTGTAGACATTTTTTCAGACCTTCTACGTAAGTCCAGTGCCTACTCTGTGCTAAGCATCATGCTGAACACTTTATAACACACAAACCCATTTAATCCTCTTGTTGCTGAAGGTGAAACTGAGGCATAAAGATTTGAAATAGCTGGCCCAAGGTCATATAGCTAAAAAGTGGCAGAACTAAACAAAGAGACTCTGTCTGTTTTCAGTGGTTCTTGTAGAGCTCCTAATCACTCTAATGGAAAAAAGAAATATTGAAAAAAAAAAAAAAAAAAAAACAAGAAAAAAACTGGCTGGGCGTGGTGGCTCACACCTGTAATCCCAGCACTTTGGGAGGCTGAGGCAGGTGGATTACAAGGTCAGGAGATCCAGACCATCCTGGCCAACATGGTAGAAACCTATCTCTCCTAAAAATACAAAAATTAGCTGGGTGTAGTGGCGCACACCTGTAATCCCACCTACTCAGGAGGCTGAGGCAGGAGAATCACTTGAACCCAGGAGGTGGAGGTTACAGTGAGCCGGGATTATGCTACTGCACTCCAGCCTGGCGACAGAGCAAGACTCTGTCTCAAAAAAAAAAAAAAAAAGAAAGGAAAAAAAACTCAGGAAAAGATGAAGAATATACACCACAAGAAGTTTGAAACCCTTATTACATTTTCTAAATTTGTTGGTTCTAACTGGATTTTATGGGGTGTAATCAGCAAGGAAACATCTGGATTTTCTAAGATCTTTACTGTCACCTGAGAGAATCGAATGTTTCCTGGACTTGGATGGTTATTCTTGTGCTCAAGAGAATTGGGAAGTGTTTAGGGTTAGCCATCAGAAGGAAGAAAACACTACAAATCACCCAGTGAACAATGGTCTGGTAGTGCCATCAGGTCATCTCTTGCTGCGTTTGTTTGTATGTGATTTTCCTTTTCTGTGGAGAACATGGCATATCCTTATACATAAAATTAAGAGAGTAGGGAAACCCTATTGTAAAATACTATTTTAATATTTTGACATTGTCATGCTTGCATTGATGGCTCATATAGTAAAATTGGAACCATATAGAGAAGAGTATCATGGCTTCTGCACAAGGATGACATGCAAATTCGTGAGGCATTCCATATTTTAAAAATCTGTTTATTATGACATTAATGGTTTATACATAATCCCAGAGACTATTGCCAGAGACTGAAGATGTCATCAGATGGTCTCAGGACAAGTTCATATCCTCCTGAAGTCTATAACCCACCACAATAAGGTGGCTCTTTCAGTAACTTCCATGTGACAGGTCTCCTATGATGTTCACTTCTGACATTCTTGCCACAGTCACTGTGAATTCTCAATATAAGTGTTTTAGTGCAACATTGTGATTAGGAGGAATTTCAAGTTCCAGAATTACAGTGTTATGCCTTAAATCAGACAAAATCTTAGCACCAAATTATTATAGGTGTTTCATTTTCTTGAAGAACTATTCCAAAAAACCCCAGCACTTCTTCAGGGAATGTACTGATAAGAATAAAGAACAAAATAAAAACTGTCATTCGTGACTTTCAGATTTTGAATGCTGCTTTCAAGGTAAAAACCTTTTTAAAACCTATTTTATTTTTATACTTCTTATCTTCTTGGAAGCTTCATTTATTCATTCATTCTTTTGTTCTCTTAAGAAATGTTTATGAATTACCTTCTCTATGCCAGGTGTTAAGGAAATAATAATAAATTATAATTTTCCTTAAAATTCTTATCATTCTTCCTTTCTAAAGCATTGTATTCTATGTTAAAAGCAGACGCACAAAATACCTGCTCTACTTTATAAGTTTCTTGTGTTCCATACTCTGAACAGCATTTTATAACATTTTGGACAAAATAGATCCTTAATATTTGGTGGTAGAGTTAGTAGAAAATTAGGGACCCATTGTATTTTTAAATTCAAATGTCCAGTGTGCCTTTTCACAGAAGATAAAAAAGAGCTCTGTCTCTCATTTCAGTCTATGTTCTCATGATTAAATCACAATAGACTTCATTTTTCATGGGGTGCAAATTCAGTCACCACCTTGCCTTACCGATACCCTGCACCATCTAGTGGCATGAGAAGGTGAATATAGACTACAGAGTATATGGAAAAAAACACTTGTCCTGAGGAATTTCAGGTAAAACATGGGTTCTTTTTAATAGAACCATTAAGCCAGAGCCTAATCTTCCTCTATTCTTTTCACTTGCTCCTTTCTTGCTTCCCATTCTGAAGCTTCAAAGAAGCTCCTGTTTGAGTGCACTTTCCCAAGTCAGTGCTATGATTTTAACTCAGAGGTCACTAAGTAAAATGCCTACAGGGACCAGATAGGAAAGATAAATAAATGCTGGGGGCTGAGGCAAGAAAACTAGGAAGTGAGAGGGACTATAGCAGACCACTGGACAAGTGCCACACAGAGGTCACACCAGCCTGTGTGTGAGAGGTTTGGTTAGCTGATCTAATTTTTAAAAGAGCCAGAATCTAGATGTTTATGTAAAATGTCCCAATTTGTAAATATTGGAAGAAACAAAACACAATCTGCCAAGGGCTGTCATTAGCAACCTGTGTTCTCATTGATATTGAATTCAAAGCACTGAAAACACCACAGATTTCTGAAATGTCCTTGAAGAATGTCAGTTGAGTTCTATGATCTAACCTTACTGTCAAGGCAAAAGAGAAGGCAAAGATTCTTATCAGGAGTGTGATTTGATATTGGTCGAATTAGTACATTTTCATTAGTCTATTTAGTAGGCTTCCATTCTTCAGTTTTTTAAAAAATGTAATAAAGTAACTTTTTTTAGCTAAGAAAGGGGGAATGATATAAATATACATTCAATTTTTAAAATACACATTAAATTTTGCTTTTATTTATATAAAGAAGAAACATTGGCACTAGAAGGATAAATTTAAAATTAATAAAAGTGATTACCTATGGGGGTAGAACAAGAGAGAATAAAATTTCTCAATGAATATTTTTAATTTAGTTTTTATTTTTGAACCAGATAAACATATTACATATTCAAAAATTAAAAATAAAAATAAAAACACCAAAATGACAATTTGTATTAACAGAGAAGTATGATAGTTTGAAAAATAAATTAGAGACTGGGCACTGTGCCATGTATCTGTAGTCGTAGCTACTAGGGAGGCTCAGATGGGAGGACTGCTCAAGCCCAGAAGTTCTAGATTGCAGTGAACTACAATCTTGCCACTGCACTCCAGCCTAGGTGATAGATCAAGACTAAATAAATAAATTAGAAAGCATAAAAATATATAACTATAACATTGTATGAGGGAAGCAGAATTATAAAAGATCAAGAAGAAAAGGGAACAATGTTATATTTCTGATAGCTAAATAAACAACCTTGTAACTTACTCTTTAAAGGATGACACTCTTTAAATGGTATCAAGGTGCATGATATTTCTATTGGATACACTTATGAGTTGTGTGACAGGGTTTTTAAATTATTTATTTATTATTTTTTTAGACAGAGTCTCGCTCTGTTGCCAGGCTGGAGTGCAATGGTGCAATCTTGGCTCACTGCAATCTCCACCTCCCAGGTTCAAGCAATTCTCTGCCTCAGCCTCCTGAGTAGCTGGGATTACAGTCGCCCGCCACCACACCCAGCTAATTTTTATATTTTTTAGAGACAGGGTTTCACCATGTTGCCCAGGCTGGTCTTGAACTCCAGACCTCATGATCCACCCACCTGGACCTCCCAAAGTGCTGGGATTACAGGTGTGAGCCACTGCGCCTGGTCACAGTTTTATTTTTAAATGACAATATTTACAACACAAAACTGAAATTTACTTCCTTTACAATAGTTTAATTTTATGATAAAAATTTTGGATGTTGCTATAAAACATCAGAGAATTCATATCTTTTTCAAAATTCTTTTGAGAATGTATAAACCACAAAGTTCAAAGACCATTGATCTTGATTTTCCTGTACTGGAACCCACTGGAGTCATTTCTTTTTCTCCATCATGTGTAATGTAACTTCTGGAAGGTCAAAGTTACACATGATGACTAAGAGGCTGCAAATTAGCACCTCTAAACACAACCAGATAAATTAGTTTTGGATTAGCTAGCTTTTATTTGGAAAAACTGAAACCTTTAAGTGCCATAAGAGCAGGTACCAGAACAGGTACATTTGGATGTTTGTAAAATAGGTCCAGTGTATGACATGAGGAATGGCCAGGCCTCTGCAGTGAGAGTTCAGGAGAACATCAGACCAGAGGCAGAAAGGATCCTGCCCAAATTTGCCAAGGCCAACCTGCCTGGATCCATCTTGGGACTCATCCAAGCGGGTTTATAGCCAAACTGCAAGTCCAGTGGTACAAGGACCTGGGTGCAAGGTTCACAGCATGGGCCCCTGGAGGGCCAGGGTCCTGGGGCATGTGAAGACAAGGTAAGCAACTCAAGTTTGAAATGAAAATCTTCTAAACTAATTTTCTCCATTCAAATAAAACATTAATTTCATTTAGTCTTGGGTGACTCTAAATGGAAACCTGAATAACCATTCCTTCTCATTTGGTTCAAATTTTGTCCTTGTTATCCTTGTTTATATCCTTTACCATGAGAAAGCCCAGACCACCAGGCCCCCCTCACCTCCCACCTGACCCTCTCAAGGCGCTTCACATCTCCTATTCTGAACTCTTCTCAAGACTCCCCAGTTTCTGAGGCTTTTCCACTGTGCTCTCTATCATCAGCAAAATCCTCTACATCCTCAACTGCTTCTCTGAATAACTCCTTCACCTTCTTGTCCTAATGCCAACCTGACTCATCCCTGTGGACGCTGTTGTCCCTGCAGCCTCCCCAGCGCCCTCATACCATGGGACTGGAAGGTAGGAGAGGGCTCTTCTTGCTTCTTTCAAGCTATTCTTCCTCCCACCTCTCTAATTCCTCCCCCTGCCCATTATCTTTTTTAAAAATCATCTCCTCTGATATTGTCACTCACCTTCGTCATTCCTCACCTACTCACTCACAGATCACTGTCTTATTCGTCAAGGACTTTAGCTTTTGCTACTGGCATCTTCCCCAGTACCTTCCCTCTTCTAAGTCTTATTGTTTTTAATATACAAGCATATAATCTGTATGAAAGTCTGTCCTTGCCTCTCTTCCAATGATCCTGCCTCCACATCCCTTAACCATTCACTGCCACGGTCACACCCTACCCCAGGTTTCAGCAGTCCTCCATAGTCTCAATTTCATGGATCCCACTCAAATTAGCACACTGTTGTGGTCACCCTGCAGAAGCCAGATGAGCTCCTCCACCTAAAATTTCATTTGGATGTTGAGACTGATGATGCTACACATGCACCAAGAGCATGTGAAGAGGTTTGTTAACATACTGCAGCTTTCTGGGGAGAGCAGGGCAGGCTCCCAGACCGGTTAAGAAATGGCTTAAGAGAGCAAAGAAAGGAGACTATCTTAGGATTTCACGGCGGTTAAGGGGTAGGACCACGGTGAGGGTTCTCTCACATGGGCTGGGTCTTGCATGGTTTGAACTTTCTGCTGGCATCAAAGGCATCTAGGCTTTCTTATGTTTGCACAGGGGAAAGAGGAGTGGTAGGGCTTCAAAGCTGTCAGCACATATAAAAAATGGAATCAGACTTACAAAATATCTATATATTTAGAGACAGTGCCCAGGTTAAAGTACATGGCACCATCATGGCTTGCTACATTCTCCTGCCTCAGCCTCCAGAGTAGCTGGGACTATAGGTGCACGCCACCATGCTCAGCTAATTTTTAATTTTTTTGTAGAGATGGGGTCTTGCTACATTGCTAAGGCTGGTCTTGCACTCCTGTCCTCAAATGATCCTCCTGTGTCAGCCTCCCAAAGTGTGGCTTTACAGACATGAGACACTATGCCCAGCCTCAGACTATTATATACCTCCTATCTTTCCAGATCATTCTCTCTTTTCCCTAGTCTCCTACAATCCCTCAACCCCAGAAGGACTTGCAATTCATGGATCCTACCACCTTTTAACTGTCTTTAACCTCTCCATATCCACTCTTCCCTCTTCATCCATCTTAAATTCCACGGTGAATAATAATCACACCCTTGCTTATATCCTCAACTTCCTTGTTCTCTTCTCCTTGCTTTTATTCCTTCGGTAAAATATGATTAAACAGAATTCTCAGCCCACTCTGGACCTGCTTCCCAGGAGCTAATTATTGCTAGAGAAAGAAGCACAGTCATACTAACTTGTCTCACTTAAATTCATGACCATAAACTGAAGTGGGCCTTACATGACACTCAACAAGCACACAATTTTTTTCTAGTCTACTGTCTTCTCGTTCTTCTAGATGACATTTCACACCTTCGCTTCCCTTCTCACATAATCTTTCCCATCTCCTCCCAGCTGATAGCATTACTTTCTACATCTCTAAGAAAATTGAAGCAATCAGAAGAGAACTTCCAGAGATTCCTATTATCATGCCTACCCACCTGCCTGCCTGTTTCCATAGATGAACAGTCCGTACTTCTGTCTACAAATGATCCTTCTGCCGTGTGTTAGTTTTCAAACCCTTTTTCCCTTCCTTCTCAAGGACACCACTGCAGCACTTCTCACTTCTTGTTTCTACATGAATTTCCTTTTCTTCTGGATCATTCCCATTAAAAACAAGTATTTCTCCCCCCACCATATTTTTTTTTTTAAAGAAACGGTCTGTCACCCAGGATGGAGTGCATTGAGGCGATCATAGCTCACTGCAGCCTTGACCTCCTGTGCTCAGTCTCTCCCCATTTTTTTCCAGTCTTCTTTTGACTCTACTTCTACCACCAGTTACTGTCCCAGATTTGGGCTCCCCTTTGTAGGTGAATTTCTCAAAAGAATTGTTTGTATTAGCCATCTCCAGTTTCTCTCCTCTAGTTTTTTTCCCCTTAAACCCACTCCAATCAAATTTTTCCTCTATTGCTCCACTGAAGGGTTATCAATAGCCTCCACGTCACTAAATCCAAAGTCAATTCTAGCGCTCATTTGCATAGGAGCACTCCTGCCTACCGGATCCAGGAGCTTCACGGCACCTCACTCAGGTCTCCCACTTCACTGGCTGCTCCTTTTCAGTCTCCTTGGCTGGTTTCATCCACTACCCTGCCTTAAAGCTGCGTTGGTCTCCAGGGCTCCATCCTCGGTTCTATTTACACTCACTTCCTTGGTGATCTTAGGCAGTCTCATGGCTTTAAACAGCATCTAAATGCTGATATCGCTCATACACCTCTAGATTGGACCACTATCCTTAATCCTAGACTCGCTCATATATACAACAGCCTAATCAAGACCACTTCAATTTCTAATAGATACCTTAAAATGTAACATGACCAAAACTGAACTCCTTTTTTGCCTCAAAATTCCTCTACTTGTAGTCTTCCCCATCTCCCTTGCTGTTTCCTCCATAACCTTTATTAGCATTCTTACCTTATTTGATTTTATTGATTACATTTATTATGTATTGCCCCTCTAATATCCACAAGAGCAAGGATTTGTGTCTGTTTTGTTCATTGGTTGAACAAACAACTTGAATAGTGCCTGAGTACTCATAAATCTTTATTAAATGAATGAATGAAACCACTAGGATCCATCCTTACCTATTCAGAAATTACCATCTCTTAACCCAAACAAAATCAACGAAAAATTGGTTTATCTGAAAGCAATAAAATAAGACCAAGTAGCTGTAGTCCCAGCAATACAGGAGGATGGCTTCAGCTCAGGAGTTTGAGTCCAGCCTAGGCAACATGGTAAGACCCCTCTCAAAAACAGAAAGAACCACCACCATAAAAAAAAATCACCGAGGTTTAAAACCTGTGTATTTGGGTTGAGGGAAGGCGCAGATGTGAAGGTACTCTTCAGAAACAAGGCACCTGATCAAGGCTTACGTAAAAACCAAGTGAGAATGAGTAATGGTCTGCTTCTGGGGAAACCACTTCCCAGAGCAATAGACCTGAATGAACTCTAACCGGCCACCTAACATCACGTGAAAACATGGTAGGTGGGGTAAAAAGAAGCCAAAAAAAAAAACACACACACACAACAAAACTTCTTCCATTACAAGTCACTTGGATCAACAGCTGTTCTCCCACTAGGGTGGCTCTTTTTTCCCCTTATTTGGAACTCACTGTCAAAAGAAAGACACCACACCCTGTGTTATGCAGCCCTAACTAAGCAGCAGGCCAGGTCCAGGCTCCCTGCCTTCAGGACTGTATTTAATTCGGTGCGTTTTTGTTTGTTTGTTTCTTTTTTCTTTTGAAATCAGTGTTCCTGGGTGGGGCCAGGAAAACTCTGAAGCAGTCTTAAAAACAATACAAACCAAAAGAGTCGGAATTTTTTTTAAGTACATTTTTTGAAAAGTTGAAGGCCGTTGGAGGCGGACTGGAGAGGGCAGAGGGGCACTGACTTCGGCAGCGGGGCGCTTGTCCGCGTTCGGCGCGGAGCCCAGTCCTGGGGCGATGCCCCGGTCTGCGTCTCCAGCAGCTGCAGACACCCCCATCCCCCGACCGCCACCAAGAGCGAGGGAGGACAAGCCGGTCCCCAGGGAAGGAGCCCCAAGCTTCCCTTGAATTTCGAAACAACCTATCCAGACACGTCTTGACTCCAGGAGCAGAGTCCTTGGGGCGCGTCGGTGTTGCCGGGGCGGGGTGGCGGGACGCGCAGCCGGGCGCAGCGCGGGGAGCCGGACGCCGGAGCAGGCGGCGAGGCCAGCGCGGTCCGGGGGTCGCCGCACCAGCCTGCGAGGCGCACGCCCCAATCCGCGAGGAGCGTGCGACACCCCAGCCACCGCAGCACCCCCTCCCGCCTCCGCGCGCCTCCCCTTTAAGCTCCAGTCGCAGTCGATTTGTGTCGGCGGAGGCGAGGTGTGACTCCCCTTTATGGCGGAGTCGGCGGCGGCCGCTCTGACAGCCGCGGCTGCCGGGCGAACAGGGCAGGAGGCCGGGCCTCGGGCCGCCAGCCGCAGTTACTGCAGCGGGGCCGAGGGGAGCGCGGCGCGCGCCGCGGCGGGGGCGGGGGAGTGGGCGGGCCCGGCCCGGCAGGGGGCGGGGAGGCGGGGGGAGGCGGGGAGCCCGGCCGCCAGCGCTCGGGTCCGCCTCTGACTGCAGCGCGGCGGGGCGATGTGTGATTACCATGGCGAGGAGTCTCTGTCCGGGGGCCTGGCTAAGGAAACCCTATTACCTCCAGGTAGGCCGGCGGCCGCCCCACCACCCGCTGCGGGAGCACCCGGCCGCGCGCCCTGCCGCGCCGCGCGGGACTTGCCCGCTCCCCTCCTCCCTCTCTGGGTCTGCGCCCGCCCGAACCCCGCTGCCCCCTGCCGTCCGGCACCTGGCGGCGCGCCCTCCCCAGCCTCCTCGGCGGCGCTGCCGACGCCCCCCACCGCGGCCCTCGCGCCTCCCGCGCAGCGGCCAGCCCGGCTCCAGGGCCCGGGTCGTCCCGCCTGGGTTCGTCCTCGCACCCTGAGAGCCCCGAGACGTGACCCGGGTACGACCCCCGCGCCCCGGGTGCTGCCCGCAGCCCTGCGCCCTTCCAGGCGGAGCTCGACGGGCCGCCTTCTCCCTGGTGGTTTCGGGGCTTTCCCCCCTCCCCTGTGCGCCCCCGCAGGTCCGCTGCTCCTGACTCCGTGTCTTAAGTCGGTGGTAGAAAAGGCGGTGTAGCATTCCTCCGTATCTTAGAAAATTATGACAATTTGTCACACCAGTGTTTCCCCAGACCCCAGAAAGCGGCGCCGAGCCCCTTGGTTGGGTCTTTCCATCACACCCAGGATTTAAATAGGAGGTGGAGATCGGTAAGCCTGAACCAGCGGGCTGGGTGTTTGCTTTTTTAAAGGAAAGGGGCTGGTGGCTGGTCAGCGGATCCCAAATACCCAGCAATGCAAACGTAATTCTCAGTCATGTCGTGTGTACTGTTCGCGTGTTAATTTTTCATGATTTCCCGTTCCACCCTCTGTTCCGCTGCCAGCCTGTGCTTTGGAACCCTACTGCTGCCTAAGTGTACTGTTTGGTCACCAGGGGGACCTAGTAGACACCGCGAGTAGCTGAGCGCAAATCCATCGCTCCGATGGAAAAACAACTACAAATAAATGTCTTGCGTGGGTCAGCGGTGTTAGCCAACACTGCATTCAGAGGACAGTATTCCTTTACCACTTACATTAAAAGGCCTAAAGGTATTGGTAGATGATTTGGGGTCAGCTGGTGCTTTTATAAATTAAGAAAAAAGTTGAGAAGATAAACATCACAGAGCAAGTAAATATTACGTTTTTGTTTGAAAATTGTATGTGTGCGTTATTACCCTGAAATGAGTGATGTACTGCAAATTGGAAGCATGATTTGACAACCTATGATATTAAGCATCTACGAATAAAACTGAGTCTCTGTAGCAAGCACCACCAATAGTAATAGTAATTGTGCCCTTGAGTAACACTATCACAACCCCGTCTAGAATTCAGCCCAGGCCAGGTACCTCTTTATAATCCTTTGGAACACCTCACACCAGTGTTAAAAAAAAAATCTTACCTGCCAGGCATGGTGGCTCACACCTGTAATCCCAGCACTTGGGAGGCCGAGGTGGGCAGATTGCTTCAGCTCAGGAGTTTGAGACCAGCCTGGGCAACATTATGAAACCCTGTCTCTACTAAAAATACACACAAAAAAAATAGTTGTGTGGGATGGAGGGTGCCTGTGGTCCCAGCTACTCCGAGAGGCTGAAGTGGGAGTATGGCTTGAGCTGGGGAGCAGAGATTGCAGTCAGCCGAGATTAGCCACTCCACTCCAGCTTGGGCAACAGGGTGAGACCCTGTTTCTTAAAAAAAAAACCAACAAAAAGTATTTTACTATGGAAATTTTTATACATTCAGAAAACAGAAAAGAATAGTGAACTGTCATGTGCCCATCACACGTCCTCAACAGTCAGTGTTTTTTTTTCATTTCCCCTTCCCCACCCCTTCCAACCAAAGTATTCATTCATTCATTCGTTCGTTCGTTCATTCATTTATTTTTGAGACGGGATCTTCCTCTGTTGCGCAGGCTGGAGTGTAGCGGCGCCATCTGGGCTCACTGCAGCCTCGACTTTCCTGGCTCAGGTAATCCTTTAACCTCAGCCTCTTGAGTAGCTGGGACTACAGGCGCATACCACCATGCCCAGCTAATTTTTGTACTTTTTGTAGACACGGGGTTTCATCATGTTGCCATGGCTAGTCTCAAACTCCTGGGCTCAAAGCAATCCTCCTGCCTTGACCTCCCAAAGTGCTAGGATTACAGGCATAAACCACCAAGCCTAGCTCAACCAAAATATTTTAAAGCAAATCTCAGCCATCACATCATTTAATCTAAGTACCTCAGTATGCATTTCTAATAGATAAGGGTATTTTTAGACATAATACCATTATCATGCCCAACAAAGTTAATAACAATTTATTTTTTCCCATCCTGAGATATGCATCAACCTGAGATTACCAACTTAATGTGATTTGCCATGGAGTGGGTTTACTGTGATTTGAATGAGTCTTTCTGCAAAAACAAAACAAAAAACCCTCCTCTTATCAGCTCATTCATGCCAGAAATTCTTCTTATGAGGGAAACTAGTTTTCATTTCATGTTGTGGAAGAATGTCTTAGAATACAGATGTCTGGTTTAAGTAACTTTTCCTGTGAATGAATGTATTATTTTAATTTAAAGTGAGGGTGTAATTATTCAGCAGGTATAAGAAGTCTTGTTCTGTTTTGGGGTAGGGAAAGGGTGTAAAGTATGGGAAGGATTTGGATTTATTTCAAAGATAGAGGGAAGACATGAAGGGCCAGAAGAGGAGAGAAAGGTTACAGAGACCAGCTTTGTATACTTACAATTTTGCTATTTGTCTTTAACTGGATGGGGTCACAAACCAGTTATGTCCTGAGGTGTTCGGGCTTTAGGAGTTGCAAGTTCCCTTTTTTCTATAGTTTACAGGGGAAAACTTTTAAGCAGTCAGCTTACTTGTAAGGGAACTTCATTCTCAGTATTTTTATTAATCCAGATATCACTGTGGCATTTGGTAACACTT
The DNA here is from genome assembly GCA_004027715.1 of Plecturocebus donacophilus. NCBI lineage: Eukaryota > Metazoa > Chordata > Mammalia > Primates > Pitheciidae > Plecturocebus > Plecturocebus donacophilus. The sequence goes on along the minus strand of PVKP010022543.1, from coordinate 24,847 downwards.
TTGGAGAACTGTAGCATTATGCAATTTATGATATATTTTCAGCCATAATAGGCATTCATGGGCTAATACAGGCACCTGATCACTGTTCATAGCTTTGTTTATATAGCAAAGGAGATTTTACTGCCTGTGAAAAAACGAACTTATGTGGTATATGCATACAACAGTATATTATTCAGCAATAAAGTGAAAAGTTCTGATACGTACTGTAACATGGATGGAACCTTAAAAACTTTAAATATATGAAAGAAACTAGTCACAAAAGATCACGTATTATTTCATTCATATGAGATGTCCAGAATGGGCAAATCTATAAAGACAAAAAAATAGATTAGTGATTGCCTAGCGGGAAATGGGGAGTAACTACTGATGGATACGAGGTATTCTTGAGGGGAATGGAAATGTTCTAAAATTGATTGTGGTGATTGTTGCACAAGTCTGTGAATATGCCAAAACGTACTGAACTTTATACTTTAAATGAATAAATTGTAGGATATGTGAATTATTTATATATCTCCATAAAACTGTTAAAAAAGAAAAATAAATGAACTGAGTTTATCATGAAAGTGGTCCCTCTCTCTACCTTTTGCTGCAAATTCCACCAAGGCCAGCTTTTTGGTGCACGAAGCACTCATTCCAGGGGAGCGGAGCAGGCACACTGTTAGTGTGTGCAGCCCCTCTGTGGGCTAGGAAGACTTGTGACCTTCCTAGAATAGCCAACAGACATTTACCTGAGCAACGAGCTTCTCATGGCAAGGCATCTTGCCCAGAGCAAGCTAATTTACAGTGCCATGCTTTCCAGACATTTTGTTGAAACATTACTTGGGAAATAATACTTCCTGGACTGGCTAAATGATGCAGCATATCACACAGAGTAGAATCCTGCCTCTGAGATCAGAAACTGTGGGTGTATTAACTGCCTAAACCATTTTTAGGCAGTATTTTTCTTCCATGTCCCATTATGGTATATACTACTTGTGGCCTCCTTGGGTGTGGCAACCCATAATGACACCTGCATTTGTCTGTGTTTAGCAATGTGTTTTCTACAAACTAGGATTCTACTTTATTTAGGGTTTGCTCTTGTAGTCTGAGTGAAGCTGATAAAACAGCCACCCTGTAATTTGTTGGTTTTGGTTTAAAATATCTTCTTCCTTCTCACTGTCGTTAAGTCCTAAGAGAATGAAAGTTAAGACAGTTCAGCATAATTCTCTGTACTTAGATTATACACATTTTCCATTCCAGTCATTCTGCCTGTCTATTCTGTTGCATATGAAAAGTTGGTACAGTTCTAATGGAATTTGAAGTCCCATATACTTGAATCCTTGGAAGATTTTCAAGCCCTTCTGCTTGTAAAGGGCTTCAAGTCTTTGAAGAATCCTCTTGAAAATGACCGCCCTAGCAATTTCAGTATGTGTTCAGTAGAACTGTCATGAGTGAACAGATAGATGGCATGTTCTAACTAGGGTGTTGGCACTTGTTTAACATTTCTTATACCTAGCATTTTGGCTCATATTAGTACAATTTTCCAAACATGACTGCTGTGGATAGTTTGGTTCCTTATGAGTTAATGTGGATGTTTTGTGGGATTTAGTGCCAGACTGATACAGATTAACTGGTAATAGTAATAATGTTGCCGAATACTATAGTAAGAGTAATATGGCTTTTTGCCTATTTTCACTCTCCAGGACTATTTTAAATCTAAGGATAATTAGAGTCTATGCTTGTTCCCTATCCTCCATAGACTATAGAGGGAGAAGAGCTGTAGTTTGTGTAGTTCTCATTAACTTTATTGGACCTGCTGTTCAGAGATTAGCTTTTGCCTTTGCCTGAAACTTAATCTCCAGAACTATGATTAGTTTCCTGAGACTGGTATGTGTACAGAGAGCCATTTGATATTACCATTAGTTGCTTTTGAACCTTTGTTAGAAGCTCAAAGAAATGGTGAATTCTCAGGCAGATTGCATCCTTAAGACATTTCTTTCAGACTAAACCATACAATAAAAGTGTTTCTTCATTGTAGGCTTCTAAGTGGCTCAGATTTTTGTTTTTGTTTTTAACTTAAAGACTAAATTTTTTAGAGCCATTTAAGTTCACAGCAAAATTGAGAGGAATGTAGAGATTTCCCATTTACCCCTTGTCCGGACACATGCATGGCCTCCCTCCGTTTCTTTTTTCTTGTCTTTTCTCCCTCCTTTGCTTCTTTTCTTTTCTCGTGATACAAAGTTTCCCTCTATCACCCAGGCTGGAGTGCAGTGGCACAATCATGGCTCACTGCAGCCTCCACCTCCCATGTTCAAGTGATCCTACAGTCTCAACTTCATGAGTAGCTACATGCCACCAAGCCCAGCTAATTTAATTCTTTAATTTAATTTTATTTTTTAGAGACAGTGGTCCCACTGCATTGCCCAGGCTAGTCTTGAATTATTGGGCTCAAGTGACCCTCCTGCCTTGGCCTCCCAAACGTGCTGGAATTATAGGAATGAACCACTATGCCTGGCCCCTCCTCTGTTTTCAACATTCCCTACCTAATGGTACATGTTGTAGACTTGATTAACCTACACAGACATATTATCACCCAAAGTCCATATTTTACATCAGGGGTTATTCTTTGTGTTGTACATTCAGTGGGTTTAGATAAATGGAGTTTCACTGCCTTAAAAATCGGTGCTCTGCTTATTCATCCTTCTATCCCCATTGAGCCCCCAACAACCACTGGTCTTGATTGTCTCCATAGTTTTGCCTTTTTCTAAAATGTCATCTAGTTGGAACCATATAGCATTAGGTAGCCTTTTCAAGTAGGTTTCTTTCACTTAGTAATATGCATTTAAGTCTCCTCTGTGTCTTTTCATGGCTTAGTACTCCTTTCTTTTTAGTGGTGAATAATATTTCATTGTCTGAATGTACCACAGTTTATTTATCCATTCACCTACTGAAGGGCATCTTAATTGCTTCCAATATTTGGCAATTATGAATAAGGTTGCTACATAAACATCTGTATGCAGTTTTTTTTTGTGGAGTGCCCCAGTTTTTCATCTTGATGGATTATAGTATTATTTTATATTTTCCATAAAAGTTTTCTTTTCTTTTTTTTAGCAGTTAGGTACATTTTAATGTTTTTATTTTTAAAAGTTGTTTCTAAAAGCAATACTGTATCATTCTGTTAAATACCATCATCTTACATTGCCTGATTGAAGAGGTGAGGTGTTGTCGGCTGGGCACAGAGGCTCATGCTTGTAATCCCAGCACTTTGGGAGCCTGAGGTGGGTGAATTACTTGAGGTCAGAAGTTTGAGACCAGCCTGGCCAACATGGCGAAACCCAGTCTCTAAAAATACAAAAATTAGCCTGGTCTGGTGGTGCATGCCTGTAGTCCCAACTACTTGGGAGGCTGAGGTGGGAGAATCACTTGAACCCTGGAGTAGGAGGTTGCAGTAAGCCAAGATCATGCCACTGCACTCCAGCCTGGATGACAGACTGAGACTCTGCCTCAAAAAAAAAAAAAAAAAAAAAAATGTTGCCGGGAGTGGTGGCTCACTGTAATCCCAGCACTTTGGGAGGCTGAGGTGGACGGATCACCTGAGGTCAGGAGTTCAAGACCAGCCTGGACAACATGGAGAAACCCCATCTCTTAAAAAAAATGTTAAGACAGAAAAGGTAAAGTAATAATATTTTTAACATATCTATTTCTTTTTCTTTACTTTTTTTTTTTTTTTGAGGCAGGGTCTTGCTCTGTTGCCCAAGCTGGTCTCAAACTCCTGGGTTCAAGCAGATCTTCCCACCTTGGACTTTCAGAGTGCTAGGATTACACATGAGAGCTACTATGCCTGGCCATATCCATTTCTAGATGTTCAAATGATTTTCAAATAATTTTCCTTTAATCTATGAAGTATGCGAGTTTAGAAAACCAGGATACTAATATTTTGGGTTATTAAAACATGCACAGAAAACTATGTGCATGTTTTAATAACCCAAAATATTAGTAAATGAATTTATCTTTGAAAATAAGTAATTCCTTTTGATGTTGTTGACTGGGTATTTAATGAAATTAAATAATAATAATAATAATAATTTTTTTTTTGAGACAGAGTCTTGCTCTGTTTGGCGCAGTCTCGGCTCACTGCAGCCTCCACCTCCTGGATTCAAGTGATTCTCCTGCCTCAGCCTCCTGAGTAGCTGGGACTACAGGTGTGCGCCACCACTCCTGGCTAATTTTTGTATTTTTAGTAGAGACAGGGTTTCACTATGTTGGCCAGGATGGTCTTGATCTCCTGACCTCATAATCCGCCCACTCCTTCTCCCAGAGTGCTGGGATTACAGGCGTAAGCCGTCATGCCTGGCCATAGTTATATTTTTTAAGTGTGATCATGAAATGATGGGTTTTTTGTTTTCTTTTTTTTTTTTTTAATTGTGGTCAAAAGCACATAAAATTTGCTGTCTTAACCATTTTTAAATGTATAGTAGAGTAGTAAGTATTTTATGCACTTTGTGCAGCAACAAAGATCTGTGTAGAGAGTTGTAGAGATCTGTGCAGCAGATCTCTAGAACTTCATCCTGCAAAGTTGAAACTCCACCCATTGAACAACTCCTCATTTCTTCCTCCCCCTAGCCTTTGGTGACCACATTCTGCTTTCTGTTTCCATTAGACTGTTTTAGATACCTCATATAAGTAGAATCACACAGCGTTTGTCTTTATGTGACTGCCTTATTTCACTTAACATAATGTCACCCATGTACAGTATGACAGGATTTCCTTCTTTTTTTAAGGTGATAGTATTCCACTGTATCTGTGTTCCACATTTTCTTTATCCATTCATCAGTCAGTGAACATTTAGGTTGCTTCCACCTCTTGGCTGTTGTGATAGTACTACAGTGAACATGGAGGTGCAAATATCTTTTACATTCCCACCAATAATGCACAAGGGTTCCAATTTTTCCACATCCCCGTCAGCACTTTTTTTTCTTGTTTGTTTGTTTTAAGAATGACCATTCTCACAGGTGTGAGTTGATACCTCGTAGTTTTCACTTTCCCGATGATTAGTGGTGTTGAACATCTTTTCATATGCTTGTTGGTCATTTGTATATCTTCTTTGGAGAAAGTTCCTTCTTGATTTGTTGTTTCAGATTGATGTTTATTCAACAGGGTTATGGATTATTGTGAACAGAGTTCCCTTTTCTTTCTTAAGAACAGGGTAAACAAGTTTCAAGATATTCTCCCAAGAGATTTTTTTTTTTTTCACCTGGGTGCAGGTGGGCTAAGACAGAAAAGGGTGTTAGCTGAGAGATTTTTAATGTATTAACAACCTTCTGAATTAATACATCCATTTCAGATGTAACATAATGTCAGAGCCACAGACTATTAGATCTTAGAGTAGTGCCACAAGTTTACTCCCTCTACCCCATTGTTTGAAAATTGGGACTTCTTATTTCTTTCAAAATGGTGATCAGGCTGCTATCCTATATATCCTTCATTGAATCCTGGATATTTTTTTAAAAAGCCATAAAGGTATTTTTTGAAATAATGGGGAAATTTGAAAATGGACTATATAATAGATGGTAGTATTGTATCAATGTTAACATGTGCTGTATGGGATAGTGTTCTGGTTTTTAGAAAATTTAAACTGTAGTTTTTTTTTCAGACAAGGTGTTGCTCTATTGCCTAGGCTGGAGTGCAGTGGCACCATCATGGTTCACTGCAACCTAGCCTTCTGGGCTCAAGTGATCTCTTACCTCAGCCTGCCAAATAGCTGGGACCACAGGCATGTGCCACCACACCTGGCTAGTTTTTGAATTTTTTGTAGAGATCTGGTTTCACCATGTTGCCCAGGCTGGTCTCAAACTCCTGGGCTCACCTTAGCCTCCCAAAGTCCTGGGATTATAGGCATGAGCCACCAAGCCCAGCCAAAACTAAAGTGTTTAGGGTAAAAAGTATCATAATGTCTGTAACTTACTTACAGATAGTTCAGGAAAAATGTTTGTGTACACATACACAAACTTTTTTTTTTTTTTGAGATGGAATCTCGCACTGTCTCCTGGGCTGGAGTGCAGTAGCTCGATCTTGACTCACTACAACCTCTGCCTCCCGGGTTCAAGTGATTCTCCTGCCTCAGTCTCCCAAGTAGCTGGGATTACAGGCACCCACCACCATGCCCAGCTAATTTTTTTGTATTTTTAGTAGAGATGGTATTTCACCATGTTGGCCAGGCTGATCTCAAACTCCTGACCTCATGATCTGCCTGCCTCGGCCTCCCAAAGTGCTGGGATTATAGGCGTGAGCCACCGTGCCCGGCCTACAGACATTTTTACAAGCAGGGTTTCTTAATCTCAGTATTATTGACATTTTGTGCTGGATAATTGTGTGGGACTTTGTGTTGTAGGATGTTTAGCAACATCTGTAGGCTCTACCTATTAGACATCAGTAGCATTCCCCCAGTAGTGACTATCAGATAAGTCTCCAGACTGTTTTTTTTTGTTGTTTTTTTTTTTTAAGAGTGGCCATTCTCACAGGTGTGAATTGATATCTCATTGTAGTTTTGATTTCATTTTCTTGATGATTAGTTGTCCTCTGGGGGGCAAACTCATCCGCAGTTTAGAATGCATGATACAGAGAAGGAAAAAGAAGGAGAAGGAGGGGGGAAAACATTTAGATACATTTAGGAAGAGGGAGAAAGCAAGGAAATTAGAACAATGTTAGCAATTGATAAATATAGGTATAGGGTATAAGAGTATGCATTGTATTAGTCTTTTTAATTTTCTGTAGGCTTAAACATTTTCAAAGTGAGGTTGGGGAAAATAAATTAGACTGGATTGTATAGTAATTGAGTATGACTGGAAATGTATGAACTCTGTTCAAAGTTACATCTCTTAATAGAAAAACGAGATTTGACAGGGCACATTTGAAGTCAGTAATTAAAGAAAGTGTATTAGTTTTCCAGTGCTCCTATAACAAATTACCGCAAATTTAGTAGCTTAAAACAACACCCATTTATTTGTACCCTGATCTCAGAGTTTTGTTAACTCAGAAGTCATGACACAGTGTGACTCAGCTGTTTCTCTGCTCCAAGTTTCACAAGGTTGAAATCAGTGTCACCAGGGCTGAGTTTCTTTCGAGAGCTCTGGGAATGACGTGGCTTCCAGATTCCTTCAGGTTGTCAGAATTCAGTACATGTAATTGCAGGACTGAGTCTTCATTTCTTTGCTGGCTGTTGCCTGGGGATTGTTCTCAGCCTTTAGAGGCCACATGCATTTCATGGTTCATGGCTCCCTTTCTCCATCTTCAAAGCTAGCAACCGTGGGTGGGGTCCTTTGTTTCACAACTCTCTACCTTCCTCTTCTGCCTCATCTCACTAACTCCTCAGCCTTCCTTTTCTGCTCTTAAGAGCTCATATGATTACATTGGATCCACTCAGATAATCCAGGATAATTTCTATTTTAAAGTCGTCTGATTAGTAACCTTAATTCCACTTGCAGAGTCCCTCCTTCATAGCAGTACTTAGATTAGTATTTGAAATAACCAGAGGTTGGGAATGTTGGTGGATATCTGTAGAATTCTGCCTCCACAGGAACATATAATTGAATTCTAAAGGTAAAAAAGTAATTATTTCTTAAAATACTATGTTTCTTTTTTCCCTATTAGTATTAGGTTTAAAGGTGGTACCAAAGAAGAGATTTTTATAAGAGAGCTATGACTATATTAATCTTTCTTGCAATAAATATGAAAGGAGTCTTGGGTATTTATTAAAGGAAGAAAAGTGGAAATAGCTACTAGCAATTACATTTGGAAAAACTTATTTTTACCATAAACACTATTCTTTTTTGTTTGTTTGTTTGAGACAGGGTCTCCCTCTGTTTCCTAGACTGGCATGCAGTGGCACAGTCATAGCTCACTGCAGCGTTGTCCTGGGCTCAAGCAGCTCTTCCTCCTGCCTCCCGAATAACTTTCGAATGCATCATCTCATCCTCATTCTTCTGCTGATACTGTAATTCACATCTTCCTTTTGTCTAATTAGGCCCATTGTAATAGCCCAGTCTACCCCTTTCAGATCTATCCTCTACATTGCTTCCAAAGTAATTTGTTCAGGTCTCCCTTCCTGCTGTTAAATCCTTCAGTAGCTTCCCATTGCCTTTAGGAGACTATGCAGAGTTCTGAGCACCTCTCTTCATTTCTTGCCCCTTACTATATTGCTGTTTCATTCCTGCCACTACCACCCTGTGCACCATTTGCTCTAGCAATCCAGAAAAACTTCCTGTTTCCCAGATAACATGCTCTCTCGTGTCAACGTGTCTACCCTGCCTTTCTTCTTTGCTTTAGAATGTCCTTTCCCCATTTGTTCTACATATCTATGCATCTGGTTTGTCTTTTTTTTACTTGTCCTTAAGTCTCAACTCAAAAAGGAAGTGACCTTTCAGCAATCCCTCCTTAACACTCCACATTATTAGTGTACCTCTTCTGTGCCCCAGACTGTGAGTGCATGATGCCTGGCATGCTCTTCTCTTAAGCACTTGGAAGACTGAAATGTTGTCAGTGGTTTCCATATTCTTCTTCCATCCCAGACTGTGATCTCTTTAAGAGCTAAAATGTCAGTTTTCTCTCTGTCTTTTATGCCTAGGGCAGAGCAGATGATCAAAAAATATTTGTTGAATGAATGAATCAGCATATATACTTGTAAAGATACAGAGTTTTATAGAACTGATTAGATAAACTAATTCCTTATCTGAAAGAGTGTGTATACACAGTAAGTGAAATAGTATAGATGAGCTTATGATACAAACTATGTTTCTCCTTCCACTTCTTCCTGCCCCCAGCTTTACTCTCTAAAGGTACCCCCTCTTTAACCATTTATATTTTTGGATTTCCTGGTGACTATGCCTCTGAAGGAAACGGTACACATCCTGGGAAGTACATAAGGTGCTTAAGTCGAGTACGGAAAGAAATTATTGCCTGGTGCAGTGGCTCATGCCTGTAATCTCAGCATTTTGGGAGGCTGAGGTGGGCAAATCACCTGAGGTCAGGAGTTCAAGACCAGCCTCACCACCATGGAGAAACCCCGTCTCTACTAAAAATACAAAATTAGCCGGGCATAGTAGCATATGCCTCTAATCCCAGCTACCTGGGAGGCTGAGGCAGGAGAAATGCTTGCACCTGGGAGGCAGAGGTTGTGATGCGCCGAGATTGCACCATTGCACTCCAGCCTGGGCAACAAGAGTGAAATTCTGTTTCAAAAAAGAAAGAAAGAAAGAAATTATTTGAAATTTTATTTATTGTATACATTTTTTGGAACGCCTATTAACTTTATTAAGTTTTTCAAGTTCTGTGAATGCTTCTTGGAGCAAGGTGAAGTTCTAATTTCGTGGATGGGGGTGGGAGGGTAGAGAAGTGGGTAAGCAGAATGGTCAAATCATTGGTTCTTTATTTGTATGCTGCTTTTAAAAAATAAAGTTAACTAATCCCAGCACTTTGGGAGGCCAAAGTAGGTGGATCACTTGAGGTCAGGAGTTGGAGACCAGCCTGGCCAATATGGTGAAATCCTGTCTTTACTAAAAATACAAAAAATTAGCTGGGCATATTGGTGGGTGCCTGTAATCCCAGCTACTTGGGAAGCTGAGGCAGGAGAATCGCTTGAACCCTGGAGGCAGAGGTTGCAGTGAGCCGAGATTGCGCCATTGCATTCCAGCTTGTGCAACAAGAATGAAACTCTGCCTCGGAAAAAAAAAAATGAAGTTAACTACCTTTTAGTTGGGTGTGGTGGCTCATGTCTGTAATCCCAACACTTTGGGAGGCCAAAGCAAGAGGATCACTTGAGCCCAAGAGCTCCTTGTCTCTATTTTTTAAAGATAAAAAAAAAAAGGAAGTTAATTACCTGTTTTAAAAAGTTTCTAAAAATTACTTTTAGTTGACACATAATTATACGTATTTATGGGATACAAGGTGATATTTCAATACATGTTCCATTCCTGCTACCTCCACCTCATGCACCATTTGCTCTAGCAATCCTGAAAAACTTCCAGTTTCCCAGACAGCATGCCCTCTGTTGTGTGTCAGTGTGTCTACCTTACCTTTCCTCTTTGCCTTGAAATGTCCTTCCCACTTTCTGTCAGCTACACTTTTACTTTTATGCTGCCAAAATTGATAGCATTTATATTTTTTACCATTGTACAAACAAGTCTCCATATAAGTATAATGATCAAATCAGGACAATTAGCATATCTATCCCCTTAAACTTTTATTATTTCTTTAAATTGGGAACACACAAAATCCTCTCCTATTTGAAAATATACAGCAAATTATTATTAACTAGAGTCACCCTACAGTGCTGTAGAATACTAGAACTTATTCCTCCTATCTAGCTGCACTTTTGTATCTGTTAACCAACCTTTGCCTATTCCACTCTCTCCTGGTACCTTTCCCTACCTCTGGTAACCACTATTCTATTTCTGTGAGATCAACTTTGTAGTTTCCACATATGATTGAAAATGTGGTATTTATCTTCCTGTGCCTGGCTTGTTTCACTTAACATACTGTCCTACAGACTCTTCCGTGCTGCAGTGAGACAAGATTTCATTGTTTTCTGTGGCTGAATAGTATTCCATTACTTCGATTGATTTCATATCTTGGCTACTGTGAATCATGCTACAGTAAAAGGGGAAGTACAGATGTCTCTCCATACTGATTTCCTTTCCTTTGGGTAAATATCCAGTCGTGGGATTCCTTGATTATGTGGTATTTCTATTATTTCCCATAATGGCTGTACTAACAGTGTTTAAGAGTTCCCTTTTCTCTGCATCTTTGCCAGTGTTTGTTATTTCTTGTCTTTTTTGGTAATAGCTGTTCTAACGGGCAAGATGATATCTAATTGTGGTTTTGATTTGCATTTCCCTGATGATTAATGACATTGAGCATTTTTTCTTATCCTTGTTTTGGTCACTTGCATGACTTCTTTTGAGAAAGGTCTATTCAGATCATTTGCCCAGCCAGGTTAAATGCTTTTTAAAAATATCTTAAAATGTTTATTTTTATATAAGAATAACTGATGATTTTCTATATTTGATTTATTATAAGTATTTCCCCATCTTGAAAATTCATTCAAAATACATACTTTAAACTTTTATTTTTGTGTAATTTACAATATACATATAATAGATGAGTATAGTTGGCCAGGTATGGTAGCTCACGCCTGTAATCCCAGCACTTTGGGAGGCCGAGGCGGGCAGATCACGAGGTCAAGAGATTGAGACCATCCTAGTGAAACCTTGTCTCTACTAAAAATCCAAAAATTAGCTGGGCATGGTGGTGCGCGCCTGTAGTCCCAGCTACTCAGGAGGCTCAGGCAGGAGAAACGTTTGAACCAGGGAGGTGGAGGTTGTAGTGAGCCAAGATTGCGCCACTACACTCCAGTCTGGCGACAGAACAAGACTCCATCTCAAACGAAAAAAAAAGATGAATATAGTCATAATTTTACACAGAATATAAATAAGTAAATATAATCATATTAGGGGTTTGTGCTTATTACTATTTTCCTGAAAGGATTGTACTATCAAAAAACTTTGGAGACTATAGCTCTACATAATACACTTTTGTGTCTCTTTTTTTTTTTTTTTTTTGAGACAGGGTCTCACTTTGTCACCTAGTCTGGAGTACAGTGGTGCAATCTCAGCTCACTGCAGCCTCAACATCGCAGGCTCACCGTCTTTTTTCTTTTTACCAGGTGATTCTCCCACCTCAGCCTCCAAAGTAGTTGGGACCACAGGCAGGTGCTACAGCGCTTGGCTGATTTTTTTTTTTTTTTTTTGTAGAGGCAGGGTTTTGCCACGTTGCCCAGGCTGATCTCAAACTCCTGGGCTCAAGCAATCTGCCTGCCTCAGCCTCCCAAAGTACTGGGACACAGGCACGAGCACCGGGCCCAGCCTACCTCTGTTTCTTGATTTATCAAGTTTATTTGCCAAGTTGGTGTTAAAACATGAATATTTAGTTTTCTCACATCATTATCCCTCTTTAGTGTTTGATAGTTGTAATTTTAATTTAACTTATTCTGTTGCATAACTTGGTAACCTCAGAAATAACAACTGTTTCTTATTTCATCCACTTTTGACAGTCTTTCTAGACTTTCCCCCTTTTTAGAAGGGACATTAGAACACGTGTTCCTTTTTCTACCTGTTTTTCCCTCTCTTCTACTTCCCACTTTCTGTCAGCTACTTTTACATTGCCAAAGTTGATAACATTTATATTTTTTCCTGTTGTACAATACAACCAAGTCTCCACATAAGTTGAATCTTAAATATGAAAACTATAAATAATATTATATTGTTATGATTTGTTAATTCTTCTATCAAAGAAAATCTCCCTTATAAACCTGAAACTCACTTTCTGTAGCTTATAATTATTTTCCTTTTGTTGTAGGAAGCAGATAGAATTAACAGACCTCAACAATTGCCCCTTGTTATTTAGCACATTACTACAAGGATTTGTCCCTTCCCAGAAGCTAGACCATATTTCTGCCAATAGGGAAAAGAACATGTGATGTTTGTAAATTCCCTATTAAAAAGTTCCTTGTATTTAGAAATTATGCTTGCTTGCGTTTTGATGTTTCTATTAGAAAATAATAATTTAAAACCTAGCCTTTGAGATCCCTAATGAAGTAACAGAATTATGATTTGACATCACCATGGGCCACAGTTTCTCCCCTGAGTGGTCAATATGCAGTTGTTGTCTTTTGCAATAACTACCTGGTTATACTTAGCTGCAGAAAGTGGACATTTGTTCGTCATCCGCCCCCCAAATCCAAGTGACCTGAGCTTGTTCTGGAGTTCTGGACCATTCATTCAAATAATGAAAATGACTCTCACCTTCAGGGAGTTAACTGCAGGAAGGAACTAGGCATCATTTGATTCTGTGTTTATAGAAAATACAGGAGGATTGAGATACTTTGGGCCTGTCTTTCTCTTAGGATCCTGAAATTTATGTCTTGAGACCAAATATATCAAAGTTAGTTTTGGCCTAAGATGAAGGACATTTCTAATTTTAGTGCCCCCTAAAATATGATTCTATAAATATTATTTAGTGCAGAGCCAACTCTATGTTAGGACTACTTTTTCTTCATCCTAGGGCCAGGGTAATGACCCTGGGCTCTTAAGATTTTAGCATTAATAGTAACTAGATCCTCTTTTCTCACACTCTATCAGTTCCTTATAATCAGGGTACACATAAGCTTGTTTCCTATTTGAAATGTAGCTTTTGAATGCTATTTGTTTTTTTCTTTCCTTTTAAAAAATTTTTGTGGGGAGTTTCTAATTGCCTTCTTTTTCTGGCACAATCTTCCTTTATCATAGCCTTATTTTTTCTGTACTCTCACTTATATTTCATATTCTGTGGTAAAATCCTCCTCCTTTTCTTTTCTTCTTACCAGAAACCTCCCTCCTCCATGCTTGCGTTCCCATGGTGACCAGATGCTTTTCTAGGCCTACTACACCACTGGCTTCCTAGGATTTCCCTGCGTTCTTCTCATTGGTTGGTGTCACTGTTCTCAGGACCCCAAGTCTTTCCCTGTCCTAGTCTTCTCCTTCTTTAGAAAGGATATGTGGGAAGTAAACTTTTTGAGTGCTTTCATGTCTAAAACTGTCTTTGGCCAGGTACAGTGGCTCACGCCTATAATCCCAGGACTTTAAGTGAAGCAGGAGGATCAATTGAGCCTAGGAATTTGAGCCAGTCTGTGGGGTTTTGCCATGTTCCCCAGGCTGGTCTCAAACTTCTGGGTTCAAGTGATTCTAATACAAAAATTAGCTGTGCTCCCAGCTACTCAGGAGGCTGAGGTGGAAGAATCCCTTGAACACGGGAGGTGGAGGCCTCAGTGAGCCAAGATTGCACCATTGCACTCCAGCCTGGGTGACCCTGTCTCAGAAAAACAAAACAAAAACTGCCTTTATTGTACCCTAGTACTTGTTTGTAGTTAGGCTGGGTGTAGAATTCTGGGCCAAAAATAATTTTCTTAGAAAATTTGGAGATGCAGCTGCTTTGTCTTTTGATACCCCTGTTGCTGATTAGAAGCTAGTTTGATTATCAATCTTTTGTGGGTGACCTGTTTTTCCTGTTCAGGATCTCTGTTTTATACTTTTTATTTTGAAGTTTCTAGTGAAAACGTATAAATAGGGGTCTTTTATCAGTTATGATTACTCACTGAGCCCTTTAAATCTTAAGACGGGTCTTTTCTCAGCTCTGGGAAATTCTACTATTTGTTTAATACTTTTTCCGTTCTATTTTCTCTGTTTCTTCTTTCTAGGGCTGTTACTAGTCAAATGGTGTGTCTATTGGATTGGCTCTTTATGTCTTTTCTAGCTTCTCTATTATTTTTATCTTTTATTCATGTACTCTCATTGTTGAGTTTCTCAATTTTATTTTTCAGATCATTTGTTGATTGTCTTTCCTTTTTTTAAATTGTTTTTAGGTAGTAAGTTTTTTAATCCACTTAACAAAAATACAAGAGCACAAATCCACATTTATTTATTGACTTTTCATTAGTTTAAATCCTTGAGGGGTACAGCATCACTCGGATTCTGTGTCCAATAGCTTTAGCAGGAAGGTTGCTTCGGAATTTGGCACGAACCATGCCACTGTTTCTGTGGGCCTGAGTTACCTTTCCCCAGATAACTCTGGTTTTGTTTGGTTTGCCGCCAGGAGTCACTGTGTTGTTCTTTGCTTTGTATACATAAGCGCATCTCTTGCCCAAATAGAATTCTGTTTCATCTCGGGTGTAAACACCTTCAATTTTAAGAAGACCTGTGTACTCTCTTTGGTTCCAGAGACCCCGCTTATAGCCTGCAAAAATAGCCTTGGACCACAGCTTCCAGACATAGCTCCTTTTAGAAGTTCTGCTCCCAGCAGACCTCCAAGGAGCCAAAATGGCGGGTGATTTTCTTTCCTTTTCTAACCACTTTTTAAATTCTAAGGATCTTATATTTAATTTAAAAGTTATTTGTTTCTTTTTTATGGTTTCCTATTCATTGTTTATGTGGATGCACTATCTTCTTCAGTATTTTGATTATAGCAGCTTTATTTTTTAATGTTTTCTTATGCCCTATAATTGTCTTTATTTCTTTCAGAGATTTTATTTTCTGTGTTTATCTTAGCTCTCCTTTTTCATGCTGCTGGACTTTCTCATGTGCTTGGTGATTGTTGGCTGACTATTCATATTTCAGAAAGAAGGACCAGGTAACTGGTGTGGATTTCCTCTGCTCTTTTAAAAGTCTGTTTTCCCTTTAGACCTATCCTGAACGGTTGACTGACTGAGCCCTGTGTGTAGCATGGGATGCCTTGGCTAGCCTGTTTGCTCTAGGTTGAGCTTGTACTGGTCCCTCTTGCCAGTGGAGTACTTTACTCTGGTTGGACCGTACGTACCCACACTAGAAGCCTTGGCTTTCTGCAGCTTGTTTGTTCTTTCAGCTATCTGGTTTTTCGAGTGAGGGTTAATGCTAGGCTGCCTGTGATCTCTGTGGGGTGGGGGCAGTGGATGGGTGTGCCAACCAGTGCAGTTCCAGGTACAGATCTTCAATTATTCCCACTGTCTTCAGCCTCACTTCTCACTCCTGCCCTCCCTTGTACCTGTTGGCTCAGAGCCCAGAGCCATCAGGTATTCCAGCTGACAGATTGGCTCTCTAGATTCCCTCTAGCATTCCAAGAAGCAGTTTGGCTTCCAGCACCTTTTAGGTTGCCTGGTAGGGTATTCTGGGCTGTGGCTTTCTCTGCCTGCCTCATCCATCAACACAATTCCATTTGCTTTTTGAAACTAGAAATGTGTTAGATCTTTTATCCACTGGTAAATCTCTTACTTTTCTTTCTTTCAGCTGTTAGAGGCTTATTGCTTCTTTTGCCTTCCTTTTTTGAGTGTGGTTTTGCAAGCCGTAAGTAGCAAACATACATCTTTAGTCTGCTGTCTTAAACTAAAAGTGCTGATGTGAATTTTAAACTGGAGCATCTGTTTTCTGAATGTTTATCTACCTTATTTATCTTCGTGGTTGCAGTGTCTGTTTAAGTATTACATAATTAACTAATTAGCCAGGTGTAGTGGCTCATGCCTGTAATCTCAGCTATTCGGGAGCCTGAGGCAAGGGAATTGCTTGAACCGGGAGGTGGAGGTTGCAGTGAGCCGAGATCACACCACTACACTCCAGTGTGGGCAGCAGTGTGAGACTCTGTCTCAACAATAAATAAATAAATAACATAATTAACAAATTATTTCAATAAAATAAGGCGAGAAAATTAGAGTAAATAACTTGAGAGGAATAAAAATAAGATGGAACTTTTTTTTCCCAGAAAATCTTGTATACAGCTTATTTTGATTAAAAAAAAAAAAAAAAGAAAAAACTACTGAAAGATTGAGGTCTTAAAATTGGAATGAATTTTGTGGCTGATTTTAATGGATTTTAAGTAAACAATATCATTTCCACTTTACTCTTAATGCTGTTTATACTTTGGTTTTGATAATGCCTTTGTCCTATAAAAGATCTTTTTATTAACGTAATGAATTGCTTAAACATTTGACCAGCTTTTAAATAGCAATTTGGTAAAATAGAAAGACTCATGAGATAATTTATTCCCCTATGACAGAGACGGGATAAGCAAGCCTTTTTAGTCTGTGATAGCAGAATGGTTTGGTGAATTTAAAAGCCTTAATGATTATGCTTTAAGCAATAACTTAATTTGCCTCTGTCTGATTCTTAGTTTTCAAGTTCTTCCTTTCATAAACTGTGTCATGTTGCTATTTTGCTGTTCATCATTTTGCTGTTTCTCTTTTCCTCATCAAAAAGTATTTACTGCTCATGTCCATATATTCCCTGTGCTGGTGTTGATGGTGGGGGCAGTAGTGTGGGCTGTAGATGCACATTGGCTATTTTTTTTTTTTTTTTTTTTGAGATGGAGTCTCACTCTGTCGCCCAGGCTGGAGTGCAATGGCATGATCTCAGTCACTGCAACCTCCGCCTCCCAGGTTCAAGTGATTCTCCCGCCTCAGCCTCCTGAGTAGCTGGGATTACAGGTGTGTACCACCCACACCCAGCTTTTATCTGTAAACTTGATTTCACTTTTTGAGTATGGAGAGTGGATAAGGGAGTCAATTTCTAGATTTTTGGATTTCCAATGTAGTTTTTCCTAACATTGCTCTGCCTGAGAATGTGTTTGGAATGAAGGTTCATGCTCTGCTTTCTCACCTTCTCTTGCATAGTTGTCCTTTCCCAGTTTTAGAAAGGAAGGACACAGTCCTCATCCATTTCAGATCTCACAAAGATCCATTGCCCTGGATGTAAAAACTACCAAGGCACTAAACAAAGGGCAATTGAAAATGTGATGTCTGTGTTAAGCTGGTGAATGATGAGAAACACTGTCTCAGGGAATAACTAGATAACAGTCTTTTAAAATATTAGTTTACAATATTTTGCTCTCAACAAAACTGAAAGAAGGCATTATTGACTTGTCTGTTAAGTAACTAGTAGATCAGTAAGTATATTTTTGTTGGTAGGTTACTGTTATTTTTGTCACGTAACTCAAAAGATTTCCAAGAATGGAGAGATAATTGCTATAACAAGACTTCCATTTTTATCTTTTCATTTATGTGAAAAAGGTTTCCCACCACTTAAAGTTATAAAAACAAAAAATAGGGATAATTCTATTTTTTTAATAGCTGAGTCCTATTTCATTCTGGCAAGAAATAATAGTTAGTGCATATTCTTAGACTTGACACCAAAAGCATGGTCCATAAAGGAAAAATTGATAACTTTGAGCTCATCAAAATTAAAATCTTTTTCTCTGCTAAATGCCCTGTTAAAAAGATGAAAAGACAAGCCACAGACTGGGAGAAAATATTTGCAAACCATATATCTCACAAAGGACTAGTATCTGGAATATATAAAGGACTCTCAAAACTCAGTTTGAAAAAATAATCCAGTTAGAAAGTGGGACAAAGACATACATAGACTTTTTACCAAAGATATATAGATGGCAAGTAAACACAAATGAAAAAGACATTCAAGTTTATTAGCCATCAGGGAATTGCACATTAAAACCGTAATGAGATATCATGGTTTAAAATTGAAAATAGTGGCAACGCGAAATGCTGGCAAGGACGCAGAGCAACTGGATCATTCATACATTGATGTAAATGATACAGCCATGGAAAGAAGTTTGCAACTCTTTAAACTTCTGGTGAAAAATTGTAGATGTCAACTTCAAAAATATGCAAGGGGGTATATAGTTGTCAAATGCTTTGTGGGATCCACAAACAAAAATGCTAGAGTTTAAAAACATAATACTTCCGTTGCTGAAGGGGCTACGTTCCAAAAGAATGCTTTTTAAGAAATCAAAATCTTAAATATCAGAGGTAGTTGCAATATTAAAGAACTTGGCATTTGTCTTACATGATTATAGTATAAAGGAATTTCAGTCATTTGATAGATATAATTTTTTTTTTTTTTTTTTTTTTTTTTTTAGAGAGGGTCTCACTCTGTCACCTAGGCTGGAGTACAGTGGTTAATATCAGCTCACTGCAACCTTCAGCCTCTTGGGTTCAAGCAATTCTCCTGCCTCAGCCTCCTGAGTAGCTGGGATTATAGGTGTGGGCCATCACCTGGCTAATTTTTGTATTTTTTGTTAGAAACAGGGTTTCACCATGTTGGCCAGGCAGGTCTGGAATTCCTGACCTCAAGTGATCTTCCCGCCTTGGCCTCCCAAAGTGCTGGGATTATAAGCAGGAGCCACTGCTCTCGGCCCTGATAAATGTAAATTTTCTGTGATCAATTTTTAGTTGACAGAGAAGAATGTGGAGAAAAGGGGTATCATTGGGTGATAGGGGCATTTGGGAAGGTGGGGAAGCAGACAGTTAAGGTTTGAAGGCTACAAATAGTAGAAAATGAGGTATTTTAGTTTTGCAAAGTGTTACTTCACATGATTTAGGAATGTTTTGGTTAATTTTTAAAAATACTGCTGACTGCTCTGTTAAGAAATTTGTATCTCTGAAGATTAATTAACCTAAAATAGATCCTGTTAAATCAGACTAATATAAAAATGGCCTATGGCTGGATCTACCAACTGAATGTAAAAGTCATTCAGTTATTTAGACTTCCCTCCCCAAAGGTGATGGAAATTAACTGTACAAAATGATAGTATTTGGTTATAAATGTCTTATGTAGCAAGTATTTTTATTCAATTAATTTTGAATTTAAAGAAAAATGGGAGGCTGGGTACAGTGGTTCGTTTGTAATCCCAGCATTTTGAGAGGCTGAGACTGGCAGATCACCTGAGGTCAGGAGTTCGAGACCAGTGTGGCCAACATGGTGAAACCCCATTTCTACTAAAAATACAAAAAATTAGCCAGGCATAGTGGCACATGCCTGTAATCCCAGCTACTTATGGAGGCTGAAGCAGGGAAATCACTTAAACCTGGGAGACGGAAGTTATAGTAAGCCGAGATGACACCACTGCTTCCAGCCTGGGAGACAGAGCAAGACTCCATCTCAAAAAAAAAATAAAGAAAAGTGGAAAGAATTCTTACATTATCCAACTTAAAGATGAATCATATGCTTTAGCATGAGATTTCAAGTTGTGATTTGACTTGTTTCAAGCTTCTTTGTCCTTGTGAGCCTTATATTTTTCATTTACCAGTGAGATGATGATTGATAGGACAGTTTTTTTCCTTACCTCCCTAATCACAATTCTGGGAGAATTAATTCACTGTTGAAGGATGAATGCTTTCGCTTGCTCATAAAATGATAATTCCCAAAATTATAAATTTATAAATTATAAAATTATAAATTTTTGGATGACTTTCCAAAAATACCTTATGACTTTCTATGTTGGACTCTTGCCTATTTTAAGAATTTTTTGAAGTCAAATTAGTGAAATGGCTAATTTCTTCTTTCAAATTGATTACCTGTCTGTCTTTGGTATATGTTTATGAGTTGCCTTAGAGGAATCAACTTTTTTTTTTTTTTTTTTTTTTTTTTTAGACAAGGTCTCGCTCTGTCACCCAGGCTGAAGGGCAGTAGTATGATCATGGCTCACTGCAGCTTTGGCCTCCCTGGGCTTCGGTGATCCTCCCACCTCAGCCTCCTCCCGAGTAGCTGGGACTACAGGTGCGCACCACCATGCCTGGCCAATTTATGTGTGTATTGCAGACACAAGGTTTCACCATGTTGCCCAGGCCGCAGTTACATTTTTATTTGAGGGGACGGACCTAGATAGAATAACACAATGGAGATATAATAGATATTATGTATATTTATTAAAGAGAGCCATATGTAGTTTTTTCCCCCTGAATCTGTAAATATTAATAAATATATGTGTAGATGGGATACCCTTCATAGAAGCCTTACAGCAGGTGGATATAGCTTAAAGTCAAACATTGAGCCTCCACTCAGAAAGTTGTGGGGATTCTAACATCAGCAGCAAGCTGCTTCATCTGTAGGTGTATTGTCAGGGGTGCAAGTGGAAATATCTGTAGTTCACAATTTAAGATTATGACTTTGTGTTTCTGGCCAACATGGTGAAACCTCATCTCTACCAAAAATACAAAAATTAGCTGGACATGGTGGCACACACCTGTAATTCCAGCTACTTGGGAGACTGAGCCAGGAGAATTGCTTAGAACCTGGGAGGCAGAGGTTTCAGTGAACCAAGATCATGCCACTGCACTCCAGCCTGGGTGGCAGAGTGAGACTTCAAAACAAAACAAAACAAAACAAAAAACAAACTTCTAACATACATATCAAGTATAGAGTTCTATAATATTGGTAAATAAATTTTCCCTCTATTATTAAGGATGACATTTAAATTTCAAAAATGACTTTTATAGTGAGTGGTTCAAAAATAAACTTTGGGTTGGGCACGGTGGCTTATATCTGTAATCGCAATACTTTGCAGGGCCAGGGCAGGAGGATTGCTTGAACCCAGGAGTTCAAGACCAGCTGGGCAACACTGGGAGACCCTGACTCTATAAAAAATAAAATATTAGCTAGGTGGTCCCAACCTCTCAGAGGCTGAGATGGGAGAATTGCTTGAGCCTGGGAGGTCGAGGCTGCAGTGAGCCATGATTGCAGCACTGCGCTCCAACCTGGACAGCAGAGTGAAACCCAGTCTCAGTCGACCAATCAATAAACAAATAAACAAAGAAACTTTGAAATTCTTTTTTGAAGGATGCTGTGATTGTACAACAAAATCTCAGGCCAGGTCAAGGTGTGATTTTTAACTATGAAATTGATCTTTCACACAACCTGGCAGTTAGTTTTTAAGTTTAGAATTTTCCAAAGTAGGTGAGTAAAAACACTTAGTTTTTCTTAGGTACCAGATCTGCAACTCAGGAAAGTATTTGCTAACTTACTGAATGAAGTACCTGATTAAATATCAGAAGCTATTTAAAAATCAATAGTCAGTCATATTTTTTCACCAACCTAAACTTTTATTAAAGCTTTATTTGCATCCATATTAAATAATACATACATGTCAGTAAAACTTTTGAAAAAAAAATAATATACCCTAGAAGAAGATTTAAAGAAATGCAGATAGATACCTGTACACAGTTAAGAACCTGCTCATTAATCCTTATTTTTAATAAAATTGCATAGTGTATCCATGGTTCTTCCACTATGGCCTAAGGAAAACACTCAGCCTAAATTGTTGGTTCATTTGAGACCAGTCTGCCGAGAACTCTGTCCAATTTTCCATTTAGCCATTTGTTAAAAGCAGTCAGACACTTTTATTACAGGCCTTTTGGTTGCATGGGCTGTCTATTATTAATGTCTTGCTTTCATTCCACAACAGTCCAACTCCTCTATGGGGCTTTATAAAAAGGAGGTGGAAAGAAATGTTCTGTTCAGACATGGCCTTCTAAAGTGACTAAAAAGCTAAAGAAGATGATCATCACTCCAGACTGCACAGCCCCCAGTATAACAATGAGGCAGTATAAAGTGGTAAAGAAGAAGAGTTTGGAAGTCAGACAAACCAGGATTCAGATCCTGGCTCTGCTACATATGTGCTGACTGATCTTAGAAAATGTGCTTAACCTAAATCTCTTTATAAAGTTATAAAAAATATTATTTCATGGAATTATGAAAAATAATATGTGATATACTTTGTGTATAGTTCATAACAGTAAGTGGGGAGAGGAAGGAAAATCATTCATTTCTAATGCCTTTTAAATTTTTTAAATCAGAAAAGAACAAATTTGTTCTGCCAAACTATTACTAGGTTCCTAATTCTGTGAAGCTGTGACCTGGGGTAAAGGTTAATCTGTAGTTAGCGTAAAACCAGTTTCATTACTAGCCATTATAGTATACTTTGGTACTTATCCAAAGTTGTGGGTGCTGGCTTTTTATGTGAAAGCCCAGAACCTTAACATGAAGTAGCGAGAAAAAGTAGTTCTCAACTTTTTGTTAAAGTATAATATGGATATTGAAATGTACATTTATGCTCAAGAAACACCACTTTACCAGCAGTTTCTGCACCCCTCATTTCTTACCCTGTCATTTCCATCTAATGGAAGCCTAGTTTTGCCTGATTTTGTTTTTGATATAAGTGAACTCATGCCTTTGGGGTCTGGCTTTTGTTGCTCAGCATTATGTTTGTGAGATCCTTCCTTATTGTCACGTGTAGTTACATATCCTTTGTTTTCATTACTGTCTAGTATTCCATGTGTTAACATACCTCAGTTATTCATTCTACTCTTTTTTGTTTTTAGAGACAGTCTTGCTCTGTAGCCCAGGCTGAAGTGCAGTGGCATGATCATAGCTGACTGTAACCTCAAACTCCTGGGCTCAAGTGATCCTTCCACCTCAGCCTCTCAAGTAGCTGGGACTACAGGTGTACGTTCACCACACCTGGCTAATTCTTTTATTTTTTTGTAGGGACAAGATCTTACCATGTTGCCCAAGCTGGTCTCAGACTCTTGGGCTCAAGTGATCCTCTTGCCTTGACCTTCCAAAGAGCTGGGATTATAGGCATGAGCCACTGTGCCTGGCCCTCTCCAGTTTTTAGGTATTGCAGATATTGAAGCTATGGATATTCTAGTACCTGTCTTTTGGTGAACATACATAAGCATTTCTGTTGGAATGGAATGGCTGGGTCATAGATATGCCTGTGTTCTGTTTTCTAACAATTATTTTACTTATTTTTTTAAATTGATGTAAATTTCTTATATTTATGATGAACAATATGTTTTGAAATATGTATACATTGTGGAATTGCTAAATTGAACTATTAATAATTAACATATGCATTACCTCATATTTTTTTTGGTGGTGATAACACTTAATATCTACTTTCTTAGCAATTTTCAAGTATATGATACATTGTCATTAATTGTAACCACAGTGTTATATGATAGACCTCCTGAACTTATTCCTTCTGATTGAAATTTTGTATCCTTTGTCCAACATCTCCCTCTATGTTCAGTTTTTTTTTAATGCCCATCTTTATTTTATTTTATTTTTAGAGATGTGCTCTTGCCATGTCATACATGATAGAATCAGAAAAAAAAGATGCCAATTGCTGTGTGAAACCATTTTTTTAAAGGCCTTAATATCACAGTCACCAAGGTGAAGTCTTCATGACCTAATCACCTCCTAAAGGCCCTACCTCTTAATACTGTTGCATTGGAGATTAAGTTGCAACTTGAATTTTGGAGGGAACACCAACATTCAAACCATAGCAAGTAGTGTATGAGAGTTCCAGTTGCTCCACATACTCCTTGATACTTAATATTTCACATCTTCATTTTAGATTTCTGATGGGTGTAGAGTGATACCACGTTGTAGTGTTTGTTTGTTTTTGAGATTGAGTCTTACTCTGTCGCCCAAACAGGAGTACAGTGATGCGATCTTGGCTCACTGCAACCTCCACCTCTTGGGTTCAAGTGGTTCTCTTGCCTCAGCCTCCTGAATAGCTACGATTATAGGCACCAACCACCATGCTTGGATAATTTTTGTATTTTTAGTAGAGATGGGGTTTCACCATGTTGGCCAGGCTGGTTTCAAACCTCTGAACTCAAGTGATCTGCCCACCTCTGCCTCCCAAAGTGCTGGTATTATATATGTGAACCTCCAGGCCCAGCCTGATACCATGTTGCAATTTTAATTTGCATCTCCTTGATAACTAATGAAATTGGGCATCTTTTTCAGGTTTATTTTCCATTTGGATATCCTCTTTTATGAAGTCATACAAGTTCAGGTATTTTGTTCATATTTCTGTGGGTGTTCTGAATTTTTTTTATCTACTCATCGGAATTCTCTGTGCAATCTATATAAGCCCTTTTTCAGATATATTATTGCCATATTTTCTACTTCTGTTGTCATTTTGTTCTAATATTGTGTTTTGGTGAACAGAAATTCTTAATATAATGAAGTTTATAATTTTTTCTTTTATAAATAGAGTTTTTGTGTCCAGTTTTTTTTTTTAGAATAAAAAGAATGAAAGAGATAAAGAAAGAGGAAGAGATTTTAGAAAGAAAGAAACAGGAAAAGAAAGAAAAAAGAATGAAAGAGAGAAAGAAAGAGGAAGAGATTTTAGAAAAGGAGGAAGAAAGAAACAGCAAAAGAAAGAAAAAAAAGAATGGAAGAGAGAAAGAAAGAGGGAGAGAGAATGGGACTCTTGTTTTATTGCTCAGGCTAGAATACAGTCTAAAAATGGGTACTAAAAACCTCTTTTATGCCAATAATTGTGTTTAACAATGGAGACAGGAAGGAATAGGGGATGAAAATAACAAATAAGCAGCCAACCAATATTTTATTTAAACCTGTGAAATGCTATGCAATTGCTGGGGAGTGATTTACTTCCAGTTATGTGGTCACTTTTAAAATAGGTATAATGTGATACTGAGAAAAAT